>CM052280.1:2687227-2891291 GCA_028455765.1 Lasioglossum oenotherae
CGGTAACGTGAAAACCCAAGGAACGCGTCAGCGGTCAGCGTCGATCAGTCGAGCAGGTAGTAACACGGACAGAGTAGAGGTAGGTTGGTGTGTGTAGCGCGCGCGTAATCGAACAGGCACCAACACAGGCATGCGCGGCCGACACGGATACGACGGTACGTCAGGGAAGGGGAAACCAGCGACTCAGGGGAACGGCCCACGGCCCACGAATCTACCATCACTGATCCCATTTGCCTTGTGAATCATACTCGTGCTGCCATCTGAATATCAGTGGTTGCGTGCCACTGATAGTATATATATCAGTGTTGCGTGCAGTGATGGAATTGTTGGCGCTTTTCGCGCACATGCGCGAGTTTTGTCAGGGCCGTATCCAGCTTCAGCTCTATTTGCCTCCCTCCTGAAGTTGTTCTGAGTCTGAGTTCTGAACAGTTCTGAAGTCTGAAGCAGTCTGAAGTTAATTCGTGAGTAGCCAGTATGGCAGTCGTCTGCCTCTGATATGCAAGGTAATTGTTTGTGAAACTTTTGTAGCCGCGAGTGCACCGCAAATTTAATAATGACTCAATGCAGATCGACTTAATCGTTGTATCGTTGAAGAATGAGTCGCTGCTGCGTGAAGATTTTACTCCCTAATTTTTCGTAACGCTGTCTCTCGAATACGGGCCCAAAGTCAGCACAACATCGGCATTGACAGGTGGTAGTTGTCAATTTCTGCTCGTCCCTTTGGAGGTTATTGCACTAAATATGTTTGCAACGCTAAAAAATAAAATACGAGAGGAAATTGGGAGTGATGTGTCAACAGTTGTTAGAAATGCCGGCAACGTGCGCGGTATTAATTCTAGACATATGTCTCAGGTAAACATTATTATTTTTCTGCGTCGGAATATTATTGATACGAAGCGATATTACATCGATGAGTGTATTACGGATTTATTTATAGACCGTAATTCATTTTCCACGGTCGTTTTTTAGAAGCACTGCTAATTATCAAAAAAACAGTATGTAATTTTAAATTAAATATTGCTCATCGTCTGTACATATGTCGACCAGACGATTCATTAGTATTACCTGCATATACTTAGCTTCTAGTTATGGTAATAGTCTGAAGCTTATCAGAATGTCTATCGGCGTTATGTTTGTCTGCTTTCTTAGATATACACACAATATACTTTTGCGAACAGTATTTTATGTCACGCGATAACAAATTTATTCTTCTTGTACAAAAACTTTTATAAATAGACTGCGGATCTTTGTGCATTTATAGCAAAATTGAGAAGATGAAAATTGTTGAAAAATTTTAAAAATTAAAGATGTCAATACATGATTTTTCTTCTATTAAAATCTCTATTCCATCTTATAAATCTTTGCACTCCTTTGTCGAGTGTGACTCAACATCAGAAACAGAGAAATGTAAATAAAACAGGTTTTTATATGTATTTGGTTCTTCCTTTATTTATTTAATTGTCTTATTTTTTAGTTAAAAACAAGTATAAGTTCCACAAATATAAATTACAACACACTTTGAGGGCTATATTCAACACTAGGTACATGGAGCACTGAAAAAGTGACCATTTTACATTACTTTATAAAAATAACAAGAACACGTCTATCCAAATTTTTAGCCATTTCTTTAATGATTTATATGCAGAAACATGTGTTTGGTGAATAATTCGTTGTGGATGCGTCTTTGCAATCTCAATAATCGTAAATTAAAGATGTCAGAACTTGCCATTTTGATGGGTCCTGTAAACCTAGTGTTAATATAATTAGTAACAAAATTGTTTAAAATAAGTAACAGTCAAAGACTGTCCTTTGAAGTTAATTTCAAATGAAACACTTAAAATAGTAGGGAGTTGTTAGCAATAAAATTGAAAAATAATTCAGAGTGCAAAGGGTTCAATTTAGTTTCTATTCCTTGCAATCGATGCAGACAATTTTTATTTTGCATGACGATCTGCAATCTACTTATAAAGTATCCACGATTCAATGCTTAATCTGATTCAGTACTGTCGTATTAAACAAATAATGATTATAAATTTTTTAAATAGGCAGGATCTACAAGTAGTATTAGCGGATCTCAAATCTCGTTAGACGGCTCGCGTGAAGAAAACGCAGCATCACCTTCTCCACCAATTTCTTTAAAGAGGGATAATAGTTTTGACATTAAGTTAAGCGATGGTATGCAACTTTCTGCAAAAGACATTAAAAAGTTTGAAACAAGAGAAGAGGAATGGCGAAAAAGATTAGCCAAGAAAGAGGTGGAGATGTTGAAACGAATGGAAAAAAAAAGAAGAAGAATGGAAAGTGAGACTACTTGAAAAAGAAAAAGAATGGAAGAAATTAGTTGAGAAACAAGAGAAAGAAAAAAGTAAATTAGAAGAAGATTTACAAAATGTAGAGCGCATAAAACAATCATTGGAATTGGCACTAAAAGATGCCGAAGGTATGTGTTGTTTTGTAGCAGCTCTTACGCGAAGACTTCGATAAGTTGAAACCTCTATAACTTGAAGATATTCGAGTTATCGAGGTTCGACTCTATATATATTTACATACATATGTGATGCTACATACGATTATATTGCACTTATAATTTTGTTCACATTACTCTGTTCTAGAATATAAAAAGAAATTGTACAGTTTTCAAGAGGATGCAGAACAATTAGAAGACTTGCAGATTCAAGAATTGGCCAAAGTTAAACATTTGGTATGTTTTATATAATAATTTGTTATTATTACTAATAATAATATCACCATTCCCCTTTTATTGAAGTTACTAGTGAAGGAACAAGAGGTCGATGAAAAAACACAACATTTGAAGACAGCCACTGCAGAAATTGATAGCATGAAGTCTGAGGTGTCGCGTCTAAGGAGATACGAAGATGAACTGAACAATGTACAGGTGAGTACATTATGTGATAATAACTGCTTTATTTGATTTTGAGAATCATTCGGAATATACCATGACTTTTAGATTATGTTAACATAATTATACCATATAATTGTGTTAATGTAATATAAGTTGCTTAATGACATCACTTGAGTAAGTAAACATGGAGCATATTTTAGTAATTTCGGTTTGAAAGAATTTATATACATCTTTGATTTTCAAAGTTTCTTTAAAACTCTCTACTACATTAATTATATTACAGTGATACATATAATACATGAATTCACCATATTAGGTATACATTTTATTAAAAAATTAGATATATATAAGAATAGTTATTAATAACATTATAAATGTAGTATAATAACTTGGTAGTTATTTTTAATATTTATGTGGAGTATGTTACAAGATCGTGGAAAAATTTTGTACTTCCAAACTGAGTCAATAGACATTATTCTATTTTTATAAATATTAATTATAACATTTACAATTAATAATTACTTATGGCTATTTATTTTCATCAGTTTGGCAAACGTTTTAATCTGAAATAATTTGATCGTGTACGAATTTATTGATCAAAATTAGTGTAATAAAATAAAATTATTTACGAATAGAATTCTAAAAAGTATTCAGCTTTTATTTTTTTTTTCAATTTAAAATACATTACATGTTAACGTTATATGGAAAAAAGTTTCTTAATATTACAAGTGTAGACTAAATTTTTTTATATTGTGTATCGTATTTTGTACTCATTAATAATGTGGGATATCCGTGGAAAAGATAGAGGTGCATGGAAAAAACAATTTTTCTGATTTATTGTTTTTTTCTAAACATTGTTTCTTGTTTTTATACTACCAGTTATATGTCATACGGCCTATTGTCGAATTAATGACCATATACTTTATAGATATAAGCACGCTTCTTCTTAAAGACTGATTTGATTTTGAAGCCTTTCAATATTTTGGTTATTCTACTTATGGCTTTTTGTTTTGTCACGGTTGGCCATGTTTTTTTGCACATTTTTTTTTGTTGACACACGAGATCAGTCTATGGTATACATACATACTTATGACTTGTACGTCACTACTTAAAGTATTTGATTGTATCGAATATTTTCGGACATTTGTTCCAATGAAACAATTGTGCATATGTTCCATAACACTTGTTTGTACTCTTAAAATACTTTACGTCTATTTCATAGGAAGTTTTGATTTCCACTTTGTTAAACTTTAATTCAAGAAGTATAAACAGTTTTTCGAGTACAAAAGCAGAAGTTGTGATAGAACAACCTCCTTTTATTCGGTTATGGAACATGAGCAAAACCTAAGTGATATTGAAAGTTTTGTGAAAACAACAAACGCATGAAGATTGGAAACTTTGATAAACGAGAGCATTGGAGATCAGAGTAGGCGGTAATTTCCGCTAATTTGCTGCTGCTACTGCTGATGCTAGAGGTACGTCTTCAAAGCTTTGCTGCTACTCTGCAATGTAAATAACTTCTATAGATTTTACTTACATCAATGTTGCTCTTTATGTAATTCTCTCCTTGGTGCAAAAATGAAAAATATAACATAGGAGAAATGCATGTATTAACTTAGTAAAAATGGTTTAATAGTGACAAAAGTTCCTTATAATAATTCATTTAAAATATCTGAATCTAAATTATTTCTACTGCGATACTCATACTCCAATGTCGTTGTTCTCGCAACAGCGTGGAATAATTAATTTCAGATTCTGAATTGGTCTTTTCTAAAGCTCAAGTCTTATTATATTCGTTTTCTGTCTAACAAAAAAGAACTTTCTCAATTCTTTCAACAAAATGGATGTTCAACTCGGTAATTTATTTCTGCTTCATATGTTTTTTTTTTATTTTGTTCACTTTCAGCAGTATTGTCATTAACCATCAAATTCATCGTCATTCGCTTATTCTTGAACTCATAAGGTTTGGATTATTTGTGATATTCTATTCAACTTTATGTATTAGCAATGCTTTGGTAAGGTTTGCAACATAGCTTCATGGAGCAAAGAAAAACACAGTGTACGCAGAATTAATGTTTAGTAACAGCTTCGCAATTTTCAGGATGAAATGGAGACATTACGACATTCTACACAGCGAGAAAGAACTCAGCTTTCCTGTCAATTAGCGCAAACCGAGGAAGAAGTGCGTCACTTAAAGGATAAAGTTTTCGTGTTAGAACAAAGAGTTGCTTTAGGAACTAACGATCAAGTGACGGTGGATGAGAGGATAGCTGATCTTATGAGAGAACGAGCATTGTTAGAACGAAAATTAGAGGAGGCGCATCTTCATTTGTCTGATATAAAGACTAGTTGGTCAGGGAAAATATCCAGCTTGGAAACACAAGTTGGAAGACTTAGCAGACAAGCTGGCGAAGAGGGCCTAGAAAGAAGACGAGTGGAAGAGGAAAGTGAGAAACTCAAACAGAAGATCAAACAACTAGAAGCTGAAATAGAGGTGAACAATGTTGTAATGGCAACGAAAGACGCCAAGCTTTTGCGCATGGCAGAGGACATCGACGAGATGGCCACGGAACTAAAAGAGCTCCGGGCCAGCGTCGATGATGAGGTGGAAGAGTTTAAGCGACAAATTGTGAGTTACCGCGATATGTAGTCATGCATGGAGTAGATTGGTTTTAAGGAGATGTCCCTTAGATCTTGAGATGCAAAAAACTTACTTATTCCTCCTTTATCAAGTGAGATGTTCTTCAAGGGTGGTTTTAGAGTAGATACTGAAGATTGGGGTTTTGAACGTGTACACGTATACATGTGGTACGTGAACCGGGTAGTACAAATTTAAGGATCTGCAAATAGGATTCGCAAATCCGGCGAATACGGATCCGTGTACCGTGATGAGATGATAAGAAGACCCTTGGCAGGAACTTTGCAAACGGACCTACCCGAGGTTTTTGCGTTTATAGAGGATTTACTGTACTACTATGCAGAACGATAAGACCTGTCTTGCCTCTGTGCCGTCCCGGGGCTCATCTTGTCATCTCACCACGGTATACGGATCTACAAATACGGATTCGTTCGGCATATTCGATCGAAAAACAATAACGAATCAGTTGTCGGACTCGGACGTGCCGAACGGATCTGTATTCGCAGATCCGTGTAAGGGTACGAGCACAGTGGATCCGTTTTCGTTTGATTTGGCCGACGTCTGACGCATCTGTCTGTTTTTTCGAACTTGCGAAAAAGGATCCACTGTGCTCGTACCCTAAGTTCACGGATCTTTATGACGGTAGACTCGTTTCCAGAATTGTAAGAATTGCTTCTCAGTTCTCGATAATGCAAAGATGGAGGTTTTCAGTAATCAAAAGCGCTAGATAAAAGATCAATCTAGGCCGTGATCGCTCTCGAAAGTCCCATTTCGCAGCTTTATGGAAATAGCTACTGTGCAGTTGTATGCTTCCGAATAATGCAAATTACGCTGCCGAATTTTCGGAAACGAAAAACAAGATTCCGGCATAGATCGATCTTTTATATAGCGTTTTTGACTACTGAAAAACCCTATTTTTATATTATCGAAAAATGAGAACGCGCATTCTGCACTCTTCCTGGAAAATCCTGGAAAAACGATTCTATCCCCTTAAATTCTTACTACACGGTTCACGTACCACGTGTATTTATATACACGTGAAATAGGGATCTCTAGTAGATACCCAGTGAGCGAGGTCTGCCTTGAGCAGATATCGGTCACAGCCTGCAATCGGGGAGACAATACTGGTGCAGTACAGAAACTTCTTTATATATTTTTCACTTATTTTATGAAATTTTACCAATGGGTACATTTGCGACATTTTTCTGATTAAAATGACACCAAACAAGATACAATTTAACCCATATTTACTGTACATGTGAAGCATAATTTATAATTTATCATAGATTATTACTAGACTGCGGATGTTCATGCAATTTCCAATTTGTATAAATAATTCTTAGGTCCGCAGTCTAGTTATTACATATGCATATGTTTACATAAACAACTTAACATTTAGAAAATATGTTCTCAAAGAATTAGACTAGAATTTTGCAAATTAACGGAGCTGCACCTCGTTGGAGGTTTTTAAATGATTCATTTTAATCAGAAAAATGTGACGAATATCTTGAGAAAGGTTGTATAAGAAGAAAGTTGCAAATAAAAAAGTTAGCATCGCATTGGTATTTTAAACAATACAATAAGTTTTGAATTTTTGCCGACCGTCGTGGTCGCCGTTTCTCTAAAGTTACTACATACCGTCAATTAAACCACTAAACACAGTTGAAATTATATATTATGTATTCTGCCGGAAAGTCTGCTGTCCAAAATCGAGCAGATTTCGAGCGTATTGTTTACTGGGTAAATTGTATGTATAATATCTTCAAAGTCTCGTTTAACTTTCTCTATCGAGTCATTTTATTACACGATATATCATAATATTAACATAATTGACTGTATGTAATAATATTCTTCACTTTAACAAGATTATAAAACATATTTTATACTTTAAGTAGCTTTTTCATATTAACGTATCAAAAAGAAAAAAGAGAGATGTATTTAGAAGTGATTGTTTCACAGTTGTTTGTTATGCGGCTGCGGTTTTGCGAAGATACATTTATTTCATAGATGTTTATCACAGTTAAATTTTTTGACATTTTTATAAACCACTTAATGTTTACCATAATAGATAATAACAAGAAGCACACGAGAATGTGTACCCACGAACGCGAAGTATGTTAATTTGTAAATGGAAACTACATATCGCCTATATACTTGCATGATTTTTTGTAAAATGCTTGGAGCTTGACGCACAGAACATTTATTTTACGCATATTTACCAGCACATTCTTTTGTTTATAATTCTTATTTATTGTCGTTATAAGCATGCCGAAGCATTTAGTATGTTTGTATTTAATTGAAATCAACATTAACTATTTCACGATTAAAACCATTTTATTGACTTTTTTTCAAATTCTATATTTCCCACCGTGTTGCCTTTGTACATGAAAATTTAGATAGTATTAAAAAGATTAATATTTTTATGTACGAACGCATTTCTGTACATTTTGTTTGTGGAATAAAGAGAGAAACCAATAAATTACATAGTTATGGTATTCTTTTTGTGCTTGTTTTTAACCCATTTTTATATTCCCATTTCTTGAGCAGCTTTTTATTATATTATTATATACACAATTGTGTACACGATTGTTTTCTTACAGGTAACAAACTATATATTACATTTTACTACACCAACGACACAGTCTGATTACATTTGTGTTGTTATAAATATTAGGAATCCGTATCCAGATGGAAATGGTTCAAGAAAAACGTATTGTATAATTCATAGAATAGAAGACACACTGGCTAAACAGAAGCATTTATAATTTTCATTGAAGACCAAATGTTATAGTAACAGTTTTCCAAGTCAACGAGTATGTTCGAACCAATGTTTATTACTGGTTCGAGCTTTGGAATTAATGGCACAAACGATTTCTACTTCTCAAACGATTAGCCACTATTACTAAACTAAGTTTATTTGCGTTTTCTCCATATAAATTGTACTTTTACATATTATTGCAGATGTAATTATCTTATTACGCATAAAAACAGTAATATTTTTCTTTAAAAAATAATTGTCTATTCAGTACGAATATTCTTAACTCGTGACACACTTAAATATACTAATATTATAGATAAACTACTTCTAAATATATAGTAATACTTTCAATAAACTACCTCTTAGATGTATTAATGTTAAATAATATATATATTAAGGTATAATAGAAGATAAGAACAACTTGTATGTTTCTATTAATTAAGTCACAAACGTCTGAAGTCGTCCGAAATATAATTGTATCAAAATCTAATACTACATACATTATATATAATTTTATTTGTACAGTTTATATATCAAATATTGCTCCATGTTAATCTTACTCATGCTTTAATTAATTCAACTAAATAGCTGTGAATATTATATACGTTGTTTTAGCATTCCATTTATTAGTAACACATTTTGATTGTACCATAAATTCCAAAGATATCTATTACACGAATATCTCGGCAAAATTTTGTAAACAAAAAAAATGAATTCCAATACCAAATACTCTTAACTTTAGACATTACTCATGTGAGTCTATTTCTATTCTCGTGTCAGGAATCTTCGACGAAGGAGATTGCCGAACTGAAGCAGGATTTGGAAGAAGCGAAAGCAAAACTTTCATCGGCCACTTCCGAAGTGGCGCATCTACGTTTATCGTTGGAAGGAGAACGAACAAATAATTCTTCTTTACATTTAGAAGTAGCGCGTTTAAGAGAAGGTTTAGAATCTGAACGAACATCGTTAGCTACGCTCAGGGTATATCTAGAAAAAGAAAGAGGAGAGAAGGACTCCGCATTGCTGAGAAACGCGCAGGTTTCTCAAGACATTGAAATCGTGAGGCAAGAAAACCGACGACACGAACTCGAAAATACAGATCTGCAAAACAAAGTTGAAAGTCTAGAGCACAAATTACAAAGTAAAACTAAGGAAATGGCGGAAGCAACTACCAAATTAGAAGATACGAAACAGAGAATGTCAGAATTGGAAGAGGGAGAACAACACCGAGAAAAAATGGAGAGAAACGAGAAAGTTCTTAAAAGTAGTTTAATGGACCTAGAAGAGCAGTTAAATGAAAAAACCAAGGTAAATGCAGAAAGTGAAAGGAAGATATTTTACAGAATATTAATTATTAAATTTATTTTTAGACAATTAAAGTCTTACAACAACGGTTAGCAGATATGAAGAAAACTCTTCAACGAGAATTAAGAGTACCATCATCGTCGTTGGACAGCGATGTGGAACCTTCCGCAGCAATTCTGAAACCTAGTTCGTCAAAGACTGTCACTGCTAGACATAGTAACGCAAGAGATGATGATGTTAATTTTAAATACCTTAAGCATGTTCTCATAAAGTTCCTAACGAGTAGAGAATACGAGGTAAAATTTACACAATGTGGCACTAAGGGGGGTAGGCTCGTTTCCAGGATTGCAAGGGTGCGGGATGTGCCTTCTCATTCCTCGATAATGCAAAAATGGGGTTTTTCAGTAGTCAAAAGCGCTAGATAAAAGATTAATCTAGGCTGCAATCGCCCTCAAAAGTCTTTTTTACGTTTACAAAAGCGTAATTTGCATTATTTGGAAGCATACAGCTGCGCATGTACATATTTTCACAAAACTGCGACAGCTATCGAATAATCCAAATTACGCCTCGTAAATGTAAAAATAGGATTTTTGAGGGCGATCCCGGTCTTGATTGATCTTTTATCTAGCGCTTTTGCGACATTATCGAGAAATGAAAAGGCGCATCCCGCACCCTTGCAATCTTGGAAACGAGAGTCAACCCCCTGAAATCCAAGTATAACATTACGATTACTAGTATCGATGTTTCTTCAATTTTAGTTATCTTTTAACATACCGTTTTTTCTGTTAATAAGGCTCTTCATTTAACGAGAGCTGTCGCTACTCTGCTACACTTTTCACCTGAAGAGGAGCGGCTACTTCAAGAAACCTTAGAATGGAAAATGTCGTGGTTTGGGACTCGGCCTAATTTGGGTTTTGGGCAAACTGCTAAAGCTATACCACCCAGCTGATAGCTGAAACAATTTCCTCTTCCAATAGGTATTATAAAACTGGTTGCCGATTCGTGGATAAAATCGAAAAGTTGGATCAATATATGGTGAACCATAAATGATGTCACATGTTAGAAACATTAGATAAGAACAAACAAATTTCTATGCTAGAAGTTTCATAAATTTTGTAAAATATTTAGCATTTACGGTATACATATATGTAATTTATTTATAAAGGCTAGAAACATTCATAATAGTTAACATTGGAAGATGCACCACATAATTGGTAGCATGAAAAGTTGTTTAACGAAAATTTGTAAGATAGATATAGAATTGTTTCTGCCAATATTTATTACGTACATTGGCATTATAAAATAAATTAGCGTAAGACCATTCTACACACTGTACAATCTGTGCTCATATTTAAATATTGTTTTATACGTTGTTTGTATACACGAGTGTTAACGACACGTTCTTTATCGGTTTGCAATATTCACTATACAGAAGTTGAAATTTTAAATTCATTTCTGTCATATGGGAATATACAGGTTTTGCACTCCAAATTCACCCTTTTGCAAATCAAACAGTCTTTTGTAAATCAATTTCACTCCTTTCCAAATCAGTATTTCAACTTTTTACAAAGAGAGTATTTTTAAGTAGTTTTTGTAAAACTAAGTTTTTGTAATAAAATCAACTCAAATGTAAATTAATTGTTAAGAAATTCAAAATTTTATCTATTGCAAAGATGTACATGAGATACTTATTTAAAAGTAATTATACCAATTCATTAATTTGAAAATGAATAAAACTGAAAACTGTGTAGATATGTATATTCTCGTAGTCATTCTCTGATTAATAAATTTTAAAAATGAAAGTACATATGTATTTATTGAAGCGTATTGAGTATTTATATTTAGTCTTACGTTTCCCTCGCAGTCATGTCTCCGTTCACGTGTGTCTAAATAAATATATAATTTAATCTAAATGAATAAATAATTAATTTTAAATATTCTTAATGAGTGAAATTGATTTGTAAAAGGATGAAATTGATTTGCATAAGAATTTGACTTGCAAAAGGGTGAAAATTTGGAGTGTAAAACCTATACATACAGGGTGATTCAGCAGATATTACCTGTTATTATTTGTAGCGAAGAATGTTTGTATAAGGTTGAATGGTTTCGAGAGATGCATACTTTGGTGTTGCGAGTTTTCTTTCACCATTTTCGTCCACCTACAATATAAGTATTATATAAACATTCTTCGCTACGAATAATGATAATGACGAAAATCGAGGTGGTAATATCTAGTGAACCACCTTGTATAGTAGCGGATTTTATCGCGGAACATAATAATTGCATTTCTATCTCTGCATGCATCATGTTTGTGAGAATAGCATTTTTGTACGCGCAAGTATGCTTATAATTGTTATACTATTGTATTTTACAATCTTGTCCGTTGTACATTTAATTAATATAAGTTGAAATACGTTAACGCAATTCGAAAGGCATAAATGGGTTGCATCGTTATATGATGTACATTTAGAATTCTTTAAAAATCTAAGATTTCTTAGGTATGGCTGCAGGTCGGTTGTAATCATAAAAAGCCTGTGTTAGTTTCATTAATTGTGAAGCTCAGAATAATTGCCATAATTATTTGTAATGTGAACATTGCGATCGTATCATGTTAATTCGTATTTGTAAATAATGCAGTGATGTTTCTATAGACACAATTAAAGTACACAAAGGTTTTTCAAAAAGCTGAGTTACTTAATTTCTTACATACTATTCAAATCAAATCACTGTGACTGATTTATAACATTCATTTGATGAGTGTTTTGATAGCAGTAAACTATACGTATTATTACAAGTGCATACTGCAGATGAAGTATGTTGCTCTTTATTTGGAGAATGTAAAAGGAACGAATAAACTTCACTTGTCATATATACATAGTATTCAAGAAGGTTTTTCTTTATTATTGACTTATTGATTATACAATTGCATATATACATCAACATTTAAAGTACTCTTTAAGTTGATAAAGTAACAAAAAATAGTTCACGCAAATTTGTCCATATATTCGAAAAATATTTTAGCTAAATAAAATTTGACCTATTTATTACAAAACTATATGTCAGATCGTAAATCATTCCCTGAATACAAAAAATTATAAATAGTCGAAAAAAATCGATAAAATTATATATATATATATGTCACAATAGATTAAATCAAAGCTTGTTATAATAATTTATACATTAAAAATTTCATACATAACAATTATTATTTACGAGAAACATAATTTATATCACAAATCAAAGACAACGTTAAATAATAAACAATCAAGGTGGATTGTATACAATTTTTCGTCCATTTCGTTTCGTCTTTCTTTTCGTATAGCAGTATCTTAACAAAGAGATTCGCATGATACATGCTACAAAAAGTCTTGCCTGAAGAAGGGATCACATTGATTAAATGTCTTCTGCGCTCAACTATTCAAATTCATCCTTCATGTTAGAATCGTGTATGAGCAGTTCACAAATAAGTACATAGAGAAGCAAACGGCAAAGAATACGTTAGTATTTACATAAACTTTGATATTCTTTCCGATGCAAAATTGAAATAAATTTCTTTTTTTTTTAATATTTCTTTCTTTGAAATAGACTTATAATATATACACCTATTTAACATTTGTAAGTTTACAAATAATAAGGATAATATTTTCCATTCAATAATGCTAAAACAAGTAATATGTAGGTAATATTTTCGACTATCTTAACTAGTTGAATTAGTGAAGTTTTGCTAATAATATCTTATATCATTAATTTCATTGGTAATAATTTTGTTCTAAGAATAATTATGAAAGGTGCAAGTTGAACTAAAACATAACAAATTTTAGAGAATAGTATACAATAACAAGTGCGTATTTACATTTGGTGTGTACGTTGCTATATTTTAAGTATTACTTTATTATTTTCTTGAATTATTTGCGAATTTGAAAGGATTTACATGTTGTGTAAATAAGGTTCCCCTCATGAAAACCAATGTTACATAGTAAGTATGATTTTATTTGGACTATTTTTTTCCATCTACAATGCCAATTTTCCTTATACTACACATCATTCATTCATTTAAAAATGTACAGAATATTTATAAAATATACAGGAACATGTCACCATATCCGTTCGTTTCATTGTGACTGTTGGCAAAATCGAACTCTCTTTGTGACAGAAGTTCCTTACTACACAAGCTTCTTTTGAGCTTTCATAAAAATAACATTGTCCGAAAACTTCCACCTAAGTTCAATGGTTTATGTAATATTATAAAATCCTATGCATTGTATCTACAAGGCGAGTGCATAAAGTCATGTTCACATTGTAAAAAAATTATACGTCTAACTTTTAAAAATATTTCCAACGCTTACAAGTTGTTTGAGAAGCATTAAACATAACGACTAGAACTTCCTTGAGCCAGATATGATTTCTTGATAAAGTTCAGGTGTAATTTCGATATATTCTTTGCTACCTGAAAGGAAATACATCTTGTCTTGCACTTTGCTGGGATCAAAGCCTTCCTTCTGCAGATTTACTTTTTTCAATTTAAACGTTCCCGTCATTTCAAGTTCTTTCACAATTCTTAAGAAGATTGGTCTCGCGTACGCTGGTAGAGCTTTCTCCAAGCCTTCTGCGAGGGCCTTGAAATCTAGTAGACTATCTGGATCGACAATTGCTGCCATGCCGGCCCTTCCTTCCATTCCAGGCACCTTAAAGGACAACAACGAATACCTTTTAGTTAGTCAATTATTATATCAAGTATGCTATTGTCAAATTTTAACTTGATAGACGAACTAAAATGTTGAAAGCGAATTATAAATTAACACTAAAACTACCACATAAAATTCTTCTTGTTTCACAAAATAAATAAAAATCATATTAAATTCTTTTCAATTTAATACTCTAGCATTTTTTGAAAATTTTTATAAGTCATAAATGCATAAAGATCCGCAGTCTAGTGATAATAGTGTTAATGAGATTATAGACGAAGAAAATGTTCAGGTGTCCTCGGAAAAAGAATCAGTAAAATAGTTATTATAGTAGTTATTATTATAATAATTTTATTATTATATAATAGTTGTCATCCATGACATGGAATTCCTGTTGTAAGATTAGTAATAAATCAGTAAATATAAAAATATTCTATTATTGTGTATTTTTTAAAGACCAATCATTTTGACTGGTTCTGGTAGAAATAGTCTTAACTGTTGGTAGTTCTAGTGTTAAAATGTATTGTTTTGTCATCACGAAAATAATAAAAACAAATGAAAATTCGGTTCACGATCTGATAAAATAGTGTATTAATTATAAGTTCGTAAAACTACAAACCTGAACTCCATAGACAGTAGCATCCCGCTGCCCTGCGATATTACTAATAATACCTTCTACCTCTGCGGTAGCAACATTTTCTCCCTTCCACCTAAATGTATCTCCCACTCTATCTTTAAAGTAAATATAGCCGTATTCATCCTGTATGAGTATATCACCTAAGAAGAAAAAATAATTTAAGTCAGAAAAGTTTTAAATTGAATTCACTATTTTGTTGCACATTTGACTGTGATTCATTTGAATTTTTCAAGTGCAACTTACCCGTCAGGAAAGCCTTGTCACCTTTCACAAATACATTCTCGATTATTTTCTTCTTCGATGCTTCCTTGTCTAAATACCCATTGAATTCTCTCGACGCGTGTCCTTCTTTTATCATTCCTATAAACATTCCTGGTTCATCTAATTCAAAGATAAATATTTGTTATTATCAATGAAAAATGGATTTTTATTGCCAATATATTAAAATTACTATACTATTACTACATTCTTACTTATGTCCGCTCTTATGCACAATCCATTAGCACTCCTAACTGGTTCGTAGGTCTCTTTGTTCACACGAATTATTGCCACGGGATGAAATGATCTGGGCACAATCAGTGGTACAAAACCAACAGCACCAGCTCGACCGTCCAAGTTCACTATTACGAAATTATATTACACATAAGAATTAGACAAATTTTACTGTTACGTAAAGGTGTAAACTTGTTTTACAAGAATTACATTTGTTTTACTTTGGTATGTAGCATTGAATACGTTCCGTGCATTTGTACCACCGATGGTACACGTTAAACTTCAGACTGCATGTACCATTGGTGGTACACACTGACATATTTATTTAATGCGCTAAAAGAATATATTTTGTAGCAAGTTTAAGACTTTAACTCTAAGAGTTTTTATAAAAATGCAGTATAGAGCAAAAGAGAATTGTTAATAAAGGGTTTTTCAATGAGGACATAACAACTTTAAGTTTAAATAAAACACGGAAAAATTGAAATATCGGGCTGAAATTTATAATACACACATACAAAAGTATACTTTTATACATATATCTGGAAACAGTGGCGCACCCGGGGGGGGGGGGTCAAGTCTCCACCCAAGAAAAAAATGGTTAACTTCCAAAATTAAAATTGCGGAATAGCCCTTGATAGATACGTTGGCTAAAAAGAAGGTCATCACGCAAAACCTAGGCCTGGGTTCAACTCGCCCCCCCCCCCCAGATTGCATCCTGGGTGCGCCACTGTCTGGAAAAATAACTTATTGACCATAGCATTACGTGATCTTTGGTCAAAATGTGTGGTAATTAATACGTACTAGGCGTTGATGGTAAAAAGAACTACAAAATCAAGATAACAATCTTGTAAATGAAAAACGTGAATGACCGTAATATCCTATTTTTACCCAATTCAATCGCAACACTTGAAATTTGTACATAGGATATATTGGGTACAAAGTTGCGTTTGTTTATTAATGTCACTGCTAAAAATCGGACATATTTCACATGCAACGACCTCATAAAAAATTATTACGAAATCTCGCTTGTATGGTTTTAAAAATGTCGATAACTACCAATATTTGCGTTTCCCTCGCTTGATCCGTAGAATTCAGTAATCAGTTTAACATTGAAGCGCTTGACAAACTCGCTCCAAATTTGAGGTCGCATGCCGTTTCCAAACATGAGTCTCAAACGATGCGTATTATCTTCCGCCCGGGGCGGAGAATTTAATAAATAGCGACACATTTCTCCGACATACTGTGCTGCCTATAAATGAAAACAAAAATTATATATCATTATCAAAATTGTTATTCGCATTCGAGTAATTTTATAACTTAATTTCTACAACGCAATGATTTCAATAAACTCGAACTATATACATATGTGTATATAAAGTGAGTCCTCTAAGGACAATTGAAACTTGAAATATCTTTGCTGTTTTTAATGTTATAAGTAGACTGCGGATCATTATGCATTTATGGCTTCTAAAAATGTTCAAAAATGCTAGAATATAAAATTCCACAGAATTTAATCAGATTTTTACTTGTTTCGGATCTATAAAGGCTATTACCGCTGAAAATGAAATTTTATTTGTCCTCACTTTCTTGAAATTTGGCTGGGAAAATTGCAAATTGCATAAACTTCCGCAGTTAATTTAAAAGGAAGAAATACATATATTTTTCACATCATTTATCTCTGACATTTAAAGCCTAAATCTCAACTGAATCACCCAGAAACTTTATGTGCAATATAAAAGATAGCATTGACATGTGATCATGTAAAAATGATAGAAATTAGTGACAAATATTTCTCTCCTAAATAAAATGGAAAATATTTTAGAAGCACTAACAGTATCGATAGAATAATAAGAACAATACTCCTAAAGCATAAATAAATGCTATTTCTCTTTCATTTGTTCTTTGTATTATAGTAAAAATTATAATATACAATTATATAGGTTTTGCACTCCGAATCCATCCTCTTGCAAATTTAACCTTATGCAAATTCATTTCACCTATTTGTAAATCAATTTCACCCATTAAGAATGTTTAACATTAATATCCTTTCTCTTGAAATTTCTAGAAACAATAAATATATGAATTAGACCAGTTTCATAATGATGGGCACATGCATTAATTTTTAAAATTTATTAATCAGAAAATAGCTACAATGAATATACATTCTCTAGACACCGTTTTCATACATTACAAAGTTAACGAATCGGTAATTACTTTTAAATAAGTATTTGATGTACATCTTTGCAATAAATCAAATTATGAATTTCTTAACAATTAATTTACATTTGATCTGACTTTTTTCCAAAGTATTTTTACGTAAAAATACTTTATTTGTAAAAGGTTGAAATTGATTTGCAAAATGGTGAATTTGGAGTGCAAAAAACCTGTAATAAAAATTACAATGTACTATTATATTCCTATACAGTGATGTCCCATTCTAAGTCAATTCTCGGTTCACTGTTGTGACATAGATCGGAACAGGACACTATTTTTTTGTGATTTTGTCAACCGCGCCGAACGTAGAAAAGGACAGCATGTAAACATGGACCGCGCGGCCTAAGGCCCAACAAAAAATAGCGTATCGGTGAGACAATACTAGTGCAATACCGAAACTGCTTTATTTTTTTTACTTATTTTTAATGAAATTTTACCAATAGGTATATTTGTGACATTTTTCTGATTAAAATGACACCAAACAAGATACAATTTGATCCATATTTACTGTACATGTGGAGCATAATTTATAATTTATCATAGATTATTACTAGACTGCGGATGTTTATGCAATTTCCAATTTGTATAAATAATTTTTAGGTCCAAAACAAATAAAATCATACTAAATTCTATCGAATTTTATATTCTCGCATTTTTTGAAAATTTCCATAAGCCTTAAATGCATAAAGATTCGCAGTCTAATTGTTACATATGCTTAACATTTTGAAAATATGTTCTCGTAGAATTAGACTAGAATTTTGCAAATTAACGGAGCTGCAGCCCCCGTTGGAGGTTTTTTAAATGACTCATTTTAATCAGAAAAATGTGACGAATATCTTGAGGTAGGTTGTATAAGAAGAAAGTTGCAAATAAAAAAGTTAGCATCGCATTGGTATTTTAAACAATACAATAAGTTTTGAATTTTTTGCCGACCGTCGTGGTCGCTGTTTCTCTCTCTTTTCCACTCGATATCCTCTTCTGTGTCCTAAAGTTACTTCATACCGTCAGTTAAACCACTAAACACAGTTGAAATTATATCGGGTTTAGTGTGATTTTAATTAGTAAAATGTCCACAAATGAGTTGATGGAAGTCCCATAAAAAGCTAATGGACAATAAAGAAGTTTTGTAATGGGATTAGTAGTGGTGCACACCGATATACCCGACCAGGTATCGAGTTATGCGGCATGTTTACACTGCTCGACGTTCAAGGCAGTTTGAGCTTCTGGGCCTTTCGCGGGGTATACCCCCCAGTGAAATGGGTAGGGAAAGTGATATAGAGCGATCTCCTCCGTCGAACTTAGAATGGAACATTACTGTACTATTATATTCCTATACTACGGAATGAGAATAATAAGTAGGCTACGGACTTTATGATAGAAACGAGTATGTAACAGTATATTGGAATTATTAAAAGAAGAACGAGAAATTTCTGTTCGTTTTAATAGATGCAAGCCATTTTTACTTTGCATAAAGGTCCGTAGACTAACGACAAGTTTCACGAAGCTGTTGAGCTGACTAAGTTCGCTATAAAGTAGTATTAGACATCAAAAAGCCACCTACGGTACAATTATATTTGATGCAATCTGTCCAATAAGCCGTCACTGAAAACTTGGGTCTTAAGACGGTTGGTATACCTTTCAGAATCGCGAAACCTACTCCCAACATTCCACCAGCCGTGTGGTACAACGGATTCGGATTGTACAAGGTATCGTTTGATTTCAATCCTAACAAGTTGAATGGCATTACCACCAACAAGAACCTGGAAAGATAATAATTATTAACACTTATCATATTTTATCGCAATTTCTAGGGAAATCATTAATCAGCAATTCATTATTTAAGTAGAATCTTCATTGTTGTTGACATTATAATTTTATGCGTTTTCAGTAGCACCAGAAAGCATTTGAACACTAAATTTCCAATTTTTGAACAATCGTTCGGTTAGTTTTCAAAGAAATGTTAGCCCTTAAGGGGGTAGACTCTCGTTTCTAGGATTGCAAGGGTGCAGGATGCGCTTTCTTATTTCTCGATAATTCAGTAGTCAAGAGCGCTAGATAAAAGATAGGTTGTGGCCGCCTTCAAAAATCCTATTTTTACATTTACGAGGCGTAATTTCCATTATTCGGAAGCATAAAGCTGCGCATGTAGCTAATTTATTTAACACTTCGTTATATTAATAAATTAGCACTTCGTTGCGCATTGGCTCCGCTACGGAGACATCTACATTTGTCTAAAAAATAACCGGAGCGTTAATTAACAAATTTGAGTTAGTTAGAAACCAGTTGTTTAAAAACGATTTTTCAAAAATTGGAAATTTTTTATATGTTTTTCATTACTATAAATCTATTATGGATTTGAAGATTGAAGCTCCCCTTTTACAACAATTTCCAAAAACTTGATGTACGACGACTTTTTTGTCTGTTTTATGGAACAGAAGTGAGGGACATTGTTGGATCGTGTGAAGATCTCATAGTGTACCTTATATTATTCTAACATTAGCAACACACCCTTCATTCAAAGTGCAATAAAAGGTCAATAATTTTGCATATCGAATTTCATGTAGGGATGGCGTGAACGTGAACTGCTACTTTTGGATAACTCGTGATTCGATCACATTCGTTCCCAATTACGGTGACTCTTCACAGTGATTCGTGATCGCTTCTAATTGCACTGCCCAACAAAAATATTTTTTAACGTTTCGATTTTCACTATGCGATTCTTATAGAGTTTTCTGCGCTGATTCCGAATTTGCCTTTAGTTTTTCTCCTAGACGCACAGTTTTTGAAAAATTTGATTTTGGAAAATAGACATATTTTTCAAGTTTAAGCAAATATTGCGACATTATTATAAAAAATATTGAATTGTTCTTTACAGCAGAAGATTCTGTAGACTTTCTCGAATACAGTGATATGCAATATTAATACACGATTAATGTTTAAACATGTTTAACTAATCATTAAAGATGGAGAGACACCACTTTTGCACTCATTTTTGAGGATATTTTTCAATTTATCTTAAGAAATTACGCACTCAATTAGAAAACATAGAGAAAGAAGTATTGTCTCTTGAAATGCTAGCTTTACAACAACAAATGAAGATTAAACAGGATAAAATTTAATATAATAATATTTTGATATGTAAATCATTAAAGATTTAATAAAGTTCGATGTTATAGATATAATTATATGTAAATTCAATTTGATCCGGTGTTGGCGCTTTACTTCTGCCTAAGTATTTACTAGCCTCTATTGTATTTAATATGTCCAACTATAGGTTAGAATTATTCTTGTTAATACAATTATAATATTAATCTAAACAATGATTTTGGGATTTTAAATTACTTTACAAAATCTGCATTTTATGTTAAAACTCTTAAAAAATTATTTTTGTTTATCTAAACTGATAAAATTAAAGGTAGCAAAAATGCTGTCCAGGCTTAGGGCATATCACCTTAAACGAAATTTGTAATAATTTCGAACGAAAGTTAGCAGAGGGAAGAAGTACGATATTTTATCAGTAAAACAGTCATAATGCAGGCAGACAGGAAGCAGTCGCGGGCAAAGCAACTGCATTTACATGTAATCCCATTCTCGACGAGTCGTAAGGCTTTCCTGAGAGGATTATAGATCATTTATACGTTCAGTAGGGAGATAATTCATTCTGTTCACGGAACAGTGTCTAAGAATAAATGAAAGTTTAAATACCTCTCGCAGTAGGCAATATCAGCTAGACTTCGTTGATTAACAACTAATAAATTAACACTAACCGTACAGGCTACACAATGTGTTGGACACACATTGTTTTGTAAAAATGACAAGACTCAACTCATTTAGATTTTTCACAATTTTATACTAACACGTAGTTAAACAAAGAAATTTATTGAAATAATGAATAAAAAATGAAAAATGTATAACCGATCATTTTACCGGTCGTGGAATGGTTAGTGTTAAGCACATGAATTGATAAATGAATTCGATGAAACGGCATCGGTTTCTACGAAATAAATTAGATATTATTTATTGAACGTATAAATTTAAAATGAATATCAAAAATTAAAATAACTTTTTTAATATTGAACTATACGATTTGAACTCTTTTGGGAAGCTAGAGCAATTACTTTTCAGGATGTGAAAAGAAATTTTTTCAAAAATTGCAATTGTTCGGAATTGTGGAGAAAATACTAATAGTTACGTTTTTACGTGGGCCCATATTGAAAATTTAAAAAATACGTTTGAATCTGGTTTGGCCGAAAGTGAAAATTGGTTTTTATTTCATTGTATAGTACTCATCGTAACGAACAAAAGTCTGAAAAGAACTATGTGTCTCGTGTGAACCTTTCTCTTAGAAACAACTTTAAAGTTTCGTAAACTATTTTATTTCATATGTCTACAGGCTGTTCCAAGATGGTGGACATCCTCGAAAATATAGAACATCGTTTTTCATTTGTCTCGTCCTTTTCGATAGTTTGAAAATTCGGCAAACTCGCGTGCTATCGAGTAGGAATCGTTTGACGCGTCTGTTCACGACCGACTCATTCTACTTCTTAAGGTGAATTTTGCGGTGCAGAATCACGCTATAGTGGGCGCGACATATTTTATATATATAATTTTGAAACCTCCTGTACAATTTGCATTGCCAAATTACGGATTTCCTTTGTATATGACTGATCACTGACTTTTCAGATTGGATTATTCATATTTTATCAACTATTTTCAATCCTTAATCATGAACGTGTGTTTAATTTATTACTGTTTTGAGATATATTTTGCATTTTGAGGTGGAAATTAATTAGCAACTTTAATAATTCTTCTTTCCGTAAAATTAAGAGACCATTTCTTGAACAACAATTCTTGAACACCATTTCTTGAGTGTTTTAATATAGATTTTAAAATATTTTAAATTATGCAGCATAAAATATTTTATATAATATAACATAGCTTCATTAAAAACTTACATTGTCTTCTTTGTTCAATGAACTTCAACTATGTAACATGGTCAAGGTTTATAACTGTCAAGCATTATAACCGAGAATTTACGACAATTGTTAACACAAGAGCTGATATATTATGTAAAAATATCGATCAGCAGATGTAGGTCACTTCAAGCGACACATCAAAACGTTATTTCCCTGCTATTCGTCACTCAAGTATATGATTACGACGAAATGTTTTGGTTATAATCGAATAAATGTTCGTTGCAATACACACAAACATTATTGTTATATATTTTTCAGTACCGACGTATGTATTAGACTTATCGATTAGCTGACATTTAACATTAAGTTAGATCTATTACAAAACATCAATGGAGAAATGTGCTTTTACGTGGTTCATTTAATTCTAGCAATACAGTTTGTTTACTCTCGTCATCCAAGAATGATAAAATTAACTTCTAAAACGGGTGCAGAGACAGAATACTACATTAATGTTAAGTAACCTTGTCGATCAATTTAGACATGTACACGTGGTAGATAAACTTTTTCAAGAACATAAATGCCATGTAAAAACTTATAATCACAAAAACGTGTCACTTTATATGTAGCGACTCCCACTAATATTCAGGCACTCTTAAAACGACGATAACTTTTTAAATATTGGACCATACGATTCGAACTTCCGTGAAAAGTTAGAGCTACTAGTTTAGAGTAACTAGTTTGTATTTTCTCTGCGATTCCAACAACTTGCAATTTTTTTCAAAAATTTTGGCCACGTTGTGTAGCGAACCAATTGTTCTAATATCTCAAGAAATTAAAAATCGTATGGTCCAATATTAAAAATGTTATCGCCTTTTTAAGAGTGTCCGAATATATATTAGTGGGAGCCATTGTACTTTGACAAGAGTATTTTTTATTATGCAAAGTGTTCCAGTTATCTAAATAGAAGTCAATGTTATTTCTGCACGACAGAATCCAGAATATTACTAAAATACTGAAGGGGATTTTAAAAATTATGAAATAGGCATTAGGAATGACTTACAATTAGTCAACAATATGAACATTGTCAGTTTGACGTAATAATGTAAAACAGTCTTCCCTGGTTTTCTGCTATAATTCACTACACCAATGTTTCCCAACGTGGAGCCCACGCCCCACAGGAGAGCGATTCGAAAATGGAGATTATTTTATATAAAAGGAGTGATGACATGGCTTTGTGAGGAAACAGAAATCAAATATCCAAATTGAACTAAATGTTCAAGGAAACGATTGTTACGTTTCCATCTTCATATTTAGCTGAATGTGGATTTAGTGCCATAAATGATTTGCTGCTAAAAAAAAAGAAATCGGCTGGATATAACACAACGGGGAGACTTGAGACTGAAGCTAACTAAATTGGGACATAACATAAAATCTCTTTACAGCAAGTATCAAGCGCAAGAATCTCACTAAATGTAATTAATAAATGATTACTAATAGTTAAAATAATATAGACAAATCTTTCATTAAAATTATTTCGTACTTGAATTTCAGTTCTCCATTGTATGTTTTGAAAATTTACTTATTTCTTCCTAGAACCTACCATGCATGTTTCTTCAGTGAACAATTCAATTTTTGAAGATTAAACAGTATGTATATGTTACATAGGGGGCATAAGAATTTTAGAAAGGCTTAGGTGGAGCATGGCACAAAAAGTTTGGAAACACTGCACTACGCGATACCAACTATTCAAATTTCAATTTCACGAATACAGATTGAACCTTAAGAAACGAACGAGAGATACTGAATAGATTGTCATTCATGAGTGACATGGTTTCATCAGTCACCGTGAAGAAGAAGAGCCATGAAAGCGTGCATTTAGTTCCGTCAACGCATAAAACGACGTTTCCGCCGTAATTTTCCGACGTCGATCTGTATCATTATCAAAAAATTGTTGATTCCGTTTCGCTTTGCCTGAAGAAACGTTTTTACATTACTTTTTTCAAAAAAAGTCAAGTTGATTTCCAGTTCATATGGAAAAGAATCAAGTTGAAATATCGATTTATTGAAATGTGAACTTGCCAGTCGAGCAACATGGTTGAAGGTGCTTTTTAGGTTCGCTTTTTAGTGCAACCGAGATGTCCACTTTACGAGAGCAATATCACGCCTCGATTTGCTCTTTTTTTGGCATGGAATTCCACCTGCAAACTTTGCACTCAGATACCGAGCCTAATGCGGAAATATTTCCCGATCGTGTCCGCGATTTTCATAGATGTTGCAAACTGTACTGCACCGCGGAGTGTAAAAAAAATTATATATCATAATATTTACTATAAGTTATTATTATATTATTCTATTACAATATATATAATATTATAATACTATAGTAATTAATTGAGTTGTAAATTCAAATTGAAAGCTAAAATTCAGATATTTATTCAATAATATATTTTCCATTCTGTTCTATTACTTTTTGCCATTTTCGAGGTAACTTCTCGTATTATTGAACAAACATATGAACAAATACCTTAATTTTATCTTCGATTCTTAAGTTGAAAACGCTACGCGAACTTTCTTTCCAACACAATATATTCTGCAATTAGAAAAGAATGCTATAGAAAGCTGTATTTTTTAAAATTTAATCACCATCATCGATTTTGTTCTAAATGAAATATGTTGTAGTCCATGTGAAATTAGGGGGGTATAAGTCATCATTTTGCCGGTTTCGATTTTTTTTCGAAATAGCTCAAAGTTTTCAATTTTTGCCCATTTTGGCGAAAACGGGCCTAACTTACGAATTTTTATCTCAGGATCTGTTTGTCCGATTGAGCCACATTTTTTTGTGTTTTATTCGAAAAGGGCTATTACAAAATAATTTTCTCAACCTCGAAAATCAACTTCATAATGTCGAAAGATTTAAATAAATTCTTTTTTACGTTTCTTCCGATGAGGGACCAGTGATATAAATTTTGAAAATTAATATGGTTATATTCCTTGAAGTTTCCCCTTTAAAATGAGCCCTTGAAAAAGATGGAGCCATAAAAGTTAGCGTCACAATGAGCTGATAAAGGACGCCGTGTACCACCGTTTCAGGTAGAGACGAGTCGAGCGCTCGGCTATTAGCCCCGTTTCACACTTGAGCGGACCGTCCGCGCTCCGCGCGCGGAGCAAGTTACCTGCAATGTTATGGGAGCTTTCACAGTACAGCGGACGGTCCGCGTGCGGAGCGAGCGTCCGCACGGCTCCTCCGCGTCCGCGCCACAGAGTTCCATGTAATCAAATGTAGGCTTTCACAGCCAAGCGGACTCCGCCGCGGAGCAAGCATCTATATAGTACTGTATATACACTATATACAGTATATATACTATCGATTGAAGCTGCATGCGGACTACGGACGCTCCGCTTGACTGTGAAAACAGCATCGACTCGTTCGCGGTCCGCGGTCCGCGGACGGTCCGCTCAAGTGTGAAACGGGGCTTATGGTCCGTTGTCTACCATTGTATACCGCTGGTCTCAAGAAAATACCAACAGACTGGATACGGATATGATTACGGACTCAAAAAATGTTTTTTCATTATTACTTTATCAGTCCCATGAAAATTCTTCAAATTTTCGACCGAGAAGTGTAATGTCCCCTTAATATCGGATTATACTGTCGTCGACTAAAATCGTTGTCGGCCAAAGTTATTCGGTATATATCGGTCAAACCTGGAGTCGGTGAAAACTGTGCCCGTGATTTCCATGGGACCCAGCTAGATTTTCAAGGCGGAAGACAATTGCACCGATGCCCCCTTACCTTGAATTGGGCACTATGGCCACTTTCGGCAAACCAGTAGTACCGCTTGTGTAGATGTATAGCAGCTTGTCCCTATACCCAATTTCCTCTGTAACTACAGGCTCTTCGGTGTGTGCAGCCGCTAACAGTTTATTCAGATTGTGTACGCCGTTTTCGTCTTTCTCGGGGCTAGTGTACACCTTGTACCTCTGCACGTTTGGAATCGAATCCCTTATATCATTGATGGCTAAAACAAGAATTGACATTTTACACAATTTTTTTCACCGTTCACTGTCCGTAATTCCTCTGTCTACACCTCCGCGAAGAATTTACGGAAATAGCAACTAACACACGAGGCTCGGCGGTGTTTATTACAGTAAAAAATTGTTGCTAAATATAGTAACCAACCAATACATCAATGTTTCGTTTATTGATTTTTCTATACGGATCATTTGAAACTGCAGTGCGAAAAACTTGCCCCTGAGTAGGGATGGGATCAAGTACCTCGCAAACAGGTTCAAACTTTGATTGATTGAATTCGAACTTTTATGAATATCATACCGGAAATTCTCTGATTTTTCTAATCATTATTTTTTCATCGTCTGCTGTGTTAGAAGTGGAAAATGATCTAAAGTCACAATATTTAGAACGCAAAGAAGACCCGTTGTTATTTTCGTGTGGAAATTCAACCAAGTACCCTATTTTATCAAGAATTGCACGTGATTATCTTTGTATAATGGCCACTTCTGTACCTTCAGAAAGAGTGCTTTCAAAAGCAGGAAATATCATGGATAAAAAAAAGAAATAGGATAAAACCAGGCATTGTAAATGAAATATTATTCTTAAATAGTTACGAGTTTAATAAAGAAAGTGCTTAAAACCTACTATGCAGTTTGTATAAAATGAATACTTTTCAAATATATTCAGTGAAATGTTATTGCTTTTAAGTAATCATCGAAACCCATGAAATGAAACTTGGTCATTGATATTGACTCGGATTCGTGAGTACATATTGAACTTGATCCCATCCCTACCCCTGAGGCCAAAATTATAATTTGCGGCCCCTACAAAAAGAATACAGATTTTTTATACGATATGTATTCATCATAAAAAACTTGATAAAACGCAAGCAAGGTTAACTGTCGCCAACGATGAAAATTTAAAATATAATAACAAATATCGTCGCTTTCACTGCCCCCTTTTCTGAGTGCGTCCGGGGTCATCGTCCCGTTCGGACCCGCCCACCTCCTTTGGCGGCCTAAAGTTCTGACAAAAATCATAGTTTTACGTAATACGTTCGCGAGTACTAGAATTCCTTTTCTATTTTGTATACGATGGATCTTTTGAATGTTTATGAGTTTGTGTATTGGAACAAAATGCCGTTCCATGTCTAATTCGACATTGCAGAATGCTTGAGAAGATATTGCAATCACTCGGGCCAATGACAACGTTTCATTGAAGATATCATGTTTGCGTGATTCTGCTTGGTTACATTACCCACAATGCCACTTATGTTAGGCCTCGTAATTGTTCGTACGTAATTGTCAATTTATCATGACTAATCACAGACTACTGTGCCTCGGAACGAAACTTGTGAAATAATCCCAGCGGCAACGAATCTTTTAAAAATTCATTAAAATTTTTAGATCTTTCAAAAACAAATCCCGTAGTTTATTTAGAACGGAGTAACTTTATGAAAATTGAATCAAACGATTTTTGAGCTCCTATAAGACGTTAGAGTGTAAGGTTTACTAGACAATGTGTAAACAATTTTGTAGAGAATTGCAATTTTTCGGAATCGCGAATAAGATAGTATTTTATCTGATCATTTAATAAAACTTTCAAAAATATTTTCACAGATTTACATGTCAGTTTTACGTTTAAGGGACAATTGTGCAGTATACTGACTCCCTTATCGAAGTTCTAAATTATCACTGTACAAAACCGTCCAGTAATTACTGTTGGGCGATTCTTAAACTCTATAGTTTGTCATTCTTAACCTAATCCGAAAGTAAAATTGCTCTATCTCGCAGCGTTTCCGAAAAACTTTGATTTTTGCACAAATGCATGTTTTGTATAAAAAATTAGGTGTTACGCGAAAACTATTTAAACATGCGAGACAGTTCAGGTTTGAGTGAAAAGATAGAGGGTATTCTCCTGAATATATCCATATAGTCAATTACATTTTTAGTACTTATATTATTATTAAAGTCAAAAAAATTTTTTGGTTCCATTTTACCAGGGACAAGGTCTTATAAAGAGATCCGTGTTTCGAAAAACCTTCTAAAATGAACCGTTGAATAAATATGAGCAAATTCGTAGGATTTAATTTAATGTTTTTTTTTTTAATGTTATTAAATGTTTCTTTTCGAAACGACTTCCGGTAGGAAATTGTCAATAATGTAAGAACACAATGCTACCAGACTTCACCGGATACGATTAATGGAAGTCTCGCTCTTATCGCTGAAATTATAGTATGTATATAGTTGTGGAATATTTACCAGACGCATAATCATCCACATAAATGATACTCTTCACATCGGCAATACGAAGACAATGAATTAAAGATTGAAGTCGTAAGTTCGTGTTGATTAGACCCGTCACGACGCCCAGTTTCGCCAAACCAAGCCAAATCGCGACGTACTCTGGCCTGTTCGGCATCATCAAAGCCACAGCATCCCCCTTCTTGTATCCTGCCTTTTGAAACACCGCCGCGATCTGGTTGCTATATTTGTTAATCTGCAATCGATAAACACAGCCGCATTAATTCTGTTCATCAGTGTTTGAAATAACAGAGGGCTTATTCAATGGGTTAGACGTTAGACCACTGTAAAATTATACGGTCCAACAAATTTCAACTTTTTTTTTGACGTTTCGATTCTTACTATGCGGTTGTTATAGAGTTTTCTGCGCTGATTCCGAGTCTGCCCTTCATTTTTCTCCTAGACGCACAGTTTTTGAATTGTATAAAAAATCAATTAAATTTCTTATAGAAATTCCTCTTTATTTTTAAAAAACAATTCAAACTTGAAATCCTCCTCAACTTAAATTTTGAATTAATAGGAGATTTTAACTTCCTCGAGATCTCCTAATCACCCACTTGGCAAAAGTCAACCCTACCAACTACTGAGCGATGCGCAACTACTGATAAATTGATGGGATGTAATTTTTAGAAGTTCCGTCAGATATACATATATGTGTCCGTAGCCACTTAAATTAATATTTCTTATATTTCTAATATCTCTTGTAAAATGTTTGATTTTTCTGCAGGTGTATTCATCTAAAACAAGAAGAATTTCTGCGGGATGTTAGCATTTGTCTAATTTTAACTGACGAGTAAATAAACTTTTGTGAAATGTAAACAAATCTGAATGTTGTCTAACAATAGTATTGGCTATCTAATAATAAGTTGTCGTACTTGTCGTACGTGTTGTCTATCTGTCGGGGTTGCAGATGCGCATGTGTTTTTTTGCTTGCTATAACGTCCTTTACAGGTATATCGCCTAATCCGCTGGAGGAACGGTAAGGTACGGTAACATATTATAATAAAGGATTAATATTCTTATAACAGTGGATATAAGGTATTCTTTCATAGTTTGCAACTTCAAAATAATCGAAATGGGCAGGGAGACGTCGTACAGGCCTAGCAACGAATGTCCCTTTAAATTTCGTTTGTCTCGAGGCACGCACACGATCATGTTCTGTCTCATCGACACGGTCGATGAATAATTCTACACAATCAAATTTTGCAAGAAATTTAAAAACTTATATCTCAATAACTATCTGTTTGTGACATGTGACTCCTTTAAAACTTTTTCTCTTCTGGATGAGTCGAAGGTATTGATGCAAAATACAACTTTACCAACAATTTTCTTTGTTAAAAACAATTTTGCGGCAAGTTTCTCTTACAAATGTCCACCGATTCAGGGGTGTAGATTCACCCCTGGGACGGATGACCATTACTTTTTATACACCCTACGTATAGGCTGTTCGAAGCTTCGTTAAAAATAATTTTCTTATGAAGTAGATGGTGATCGTAAAAGTGACGTAGCAGTCGATCAATGAATTGTATATTGTCCTCCAGTTAATTCTAACGAAAAATTGAAAATTAATTTTGAATATTTTACAGTCTGTCTGAAGTACCTCGCACTGTATATTGAATATACTACATGTACACTAGAATATACTTGTATATAGAATACACTATATTTTATAAATATTGGGTTGGGAAAAAGAAAGTTCGTAGCGTTTTCAAATTAAGGTATTTATTCATATGTTTATTCAATAACACGAGAAGTTACAGCTTGTCAAATGTAGCTGTGCGGTTGACCAAATTCATGGGGATGCGCGGAAGGAAACAAAGACCGCACTCGACGAGAGAAGGATGCAACATTTGAACGGTAAAGTACACACCTCGTCAAAAGTGCGTACTGTCCATTATTTCTTACAGCAGTAAACATACAAAACAACTGTTTATATGTTTGCGTGAATACACTTGTGTCACTATACTTTTTAACTGAACTGTCGCAACGTGAATCGTTTGACAGGTGACGTATCGTAGTGAAGTTCCGCCTATTTACCACTGCGCAGCGGGGTCATTTCCCCTTGCGGGGGACATTCAGCCGCACAGCTAGATTTGACAAGCTGTACCTCGAAAATGGCAAACAGTAATAGAACAGAATGGAAAATATGTTGCTGAATAAATCTATGAATAAATATGTGAATTTTAGCTTTCAATTTTAATTTACATACGCTACGAACATTTGTTCCAACCCAATATTGATTTATATAAAGAGAATATTTAGGGAGGGCAACTTTTGCCCCTCAATTCGAGAAAATTCCCCTGTTTTAAATTACGCCTACCCATTTTTATCATAAATGCATAAAATCCGCTATCTACGTATAGATAGAATTCATAATGTGATTAGTAGACTGCGGACACATATAAATTATCCTGTTTATTTCCTAAATGCAAACCAAAGAAATATTTACGTTATCTATTAAAACATTAATTAAAGCAGGAATAAATGATAAAGTTAATCAATTCTTTTTAATGATTTGATTCCAGTATATTACGTACATCTGCATTTACTACAAAGCAAATAATAATATTTACTGCCCTATAATCAGTTTCCAAACTAATTAAGTTTTAGGCAGTTTTTAAACTTTGACTTTACACACGATAATGTTCTCTGCTAAATCGTTCTCTTTTATTTGTCGCCTGTGATACGTATTTTTATATGTGTAGAATAACATGGTTGACAAACAAACATTTGAGCCGTTTATTATGAAAGTGGGGAAAATCGACTGTATAAAAATTTCAATTTCGTAGTGTTTTAGCTTCTAGTTAACTAGAAATTATGTCTAGTACAGCAATTTTTAGTGACGCCTCAGAGTCACCATTCGATTCCTAAGGGTTAATAACTCTGTATCACAGACGCGGAGAACATTTCCGCAAAGGAAAAAGTTACTCGAAATGACGTCAGGTATCACCCCTTCCAAGGAAGTACTTCCTTGCGCCCGAAACTTTCATCGTCAATTAAACCACAAAATACAGTTGAAATTATATCGCGTTTGGTGTTATTTTAATCAGAAAAATGCCAAAAATAAATTGGCGAAAGTCCTATTAACAAATAATGAAAAATGAAGAAGTTTTTGTACATCCGATGAGTAGTGGTTCACACGGATACGCTTCGGCTACGCGATCCGTATTTCATGCTGTACTTCTCGACGTTCGGCTTTCGTATGATCTCTTGGCGCGGTAGACGCAGTCATAAAAAGACAATGTCGGTATGCGATAGTTGTCCGTGCAGAACACAGGTTGTTTGACAAGAACCGCGACTTCACTGTACAATCTTTTTGGGATACCTTGGATGTATTAACCCTCCGAGTGCTGTGCCGGAGTCATTTTTGACCGGGAGCATTCAAATTGTCATTTTAATACTCAATTTGTGGCAATTAAACTGACTGAATAGCTGTTTCATTGAGGATATCGGAAAGACTACTGTGTCTACACGAGATATCATCAAAAGTAAATTTTTAAAAATTATTAATTAGAGCTGTGAACGGTCCTAAGCATTGCCAATTATATACGTATATAACTATATAAAAATCGTCCGTTGTCTGAAGGTTAAAACCTTGAATATCTCAATAGCAGAAAAAATAGAGTCACCCTAGTCTCATAACAAACGGCTCATTCATTTGAGAATTGATTGAAACGTACATCAGAATTGGTCCAAACACGATCCTCGAAAATGAAACATGGTTTTGTGGGGTAACGATCCACTCTCTTCTTAAAAATCTTTGGTACGGTCATGTTATTCCGACGTTGAACTTTCATCTCAAGTTCTGCGGTTATGGCACGGTAAAGAAATCTGAAACACAAACATTTTGTTTCTATTAAGCAAACACTGTTATTCACAAGTGGGTGTTCTATTGTATAATTCATCGTCATGTATAATTAATAGACAGCGGATTTTATGCATTTATGACAAAAATGAGTAAGTGTAATTTAGACCAGTAACAACATTAGAAGATTTTAAAAGTACTGTTATATTATTGTCAATCTATTAAACATATTAACGAAGAAAATAAATTTCTATATCAGTCCGGTTAGTTGAAGTTCAGCTAGAAAATTTTTATTTTGCATAAAGATCCGCTGTCTAAACATAAAGCAGCAAAATTTCAACTAAAGATAACTATGTTTTTTCGGTCAATGTAAGTAGTATACGATGTCGACAAACGATTTTTTAAGAACATATTTCACTCGGCATATGTCCAGGGATCTTTTATTTTGAATTTAACGGGGTGGTAATCACTCGTTACGGATTCCACCTCCACCCCCTGGGAGAAGAGACGGGGATATACGAGGCTTCCCCGCACAGTGGTCCGGATTAGAAAATCGTGACATTTTGTCGAAAAAATGAACTTTTTCATAATGACATGTACAAGGTTTGTGTTGCTTCCTAAATATCCATCTACTTTGAAAAAGAAGAAATTAATAAAATATGATAAAAATTGTAATAGTAACAAACTCTTGAAGTTGGACTTTTTGAAAATACATAATATGTTTCGCAGAAGAAAGATGCTCATCTTCATCCGGATACCCTGGCTAACCTGTTTAATATTTTTTCTCTGCTTTTCTTTCAAAGTGAAAAGAATTCCTTTACGACAAGAATTTACACCGGCAATAAAAATTTATTTAAATAATGTATTTAAAAAAATCATGCACAGTGAAGTCATGGAGTTTAAATGAAAGTTAGGAAATAAAAAAAAAGATAAAGTCTTTTAGACTTGTTTATAAGAGATAAGTACACTTAAATAGCATCTGTCATGTAACGATCTACATTCTACATGTTCGAAATGATAGCGAACCGACCTTTGGAATACTTTGAGCTGCTCTACATTGTAAACTCAGCAATTTGTTATATTTCCCTGCATTATTCAAAGGCCGAAACTGTCTGACTAAATAACGAGTATATTTGTTTTCAAATTAAAATATTTCTCATTGTTGATCAGATATAAAACCAATATTTTTATTGTTTCAGAATAATTTGAAATAAACCATTTTCTTTCGATATATGACAGTATAATAAATTTCCTAATATACAATTTAAATAATTACTGAATACATTCACACCAAATAAATAATGCCAATAAAAAATGTAAATTTATTTTTTGATCTTGAATATAATTGTCTTATTCATTTCAGCATTTTTCACATACCGAAAGTAACATAGTTAATACTAATTTTAATTACTACATCAGGTATTATACAAATAATCCTTTATTTTAATATTAGCACTATCTTTAATTATTACCCCTTTATATTAATTTTACGACCCCCTTTTCATGTAATGTCAAATAATGTCTGTGTATATTTATATCCGACTGATTTTCTTGATACAGATCTTTAATTCTTACCTTTAGCAGAGCTTTTGGAATACGGAAGTGTTTTCATTTTTATCGATAGTCGCATTAAATTCAAAATATTTACATGAACACCCCCTTTGCAGATTTCGTTGCGTAACCGATAACGGGATACTGTTAGTAAAAATTGAGATAAGACACCAAGTGCAGCCAAAAATGTTATTCTCTTGAAAGGGGCGATTTTTTATGTTATTTGAAGTAACTGTTGACTTTTAACTTGTGTTTAATTTCTAAACATCTTGTATACCTTCTTCTACCTATCTTCTCGCTATTTTATAAAATTACGTAATTTTACATCAACAATAATTATCAGTTGCAGTTTTTGAAAAATTCTACTATTGATAAAACGGATGCATCTATCTCGATATGCAGACGCAATTATTTCCTCCATTCTTGAGCTGGTGTGGTGTAACGTACATCATAATTACATCACATACTATAGTGAATTCATCACAGCTGCCGCTTTCATACGTTATGAAAAACATATCTTTCTTCCCTCTCAGATATTTGAAAGTTGATCTTTGTCAGTTGGAAATATTTCAAATTCAAAATGCTGTTGTAACGTATTGTAAACTAGAGGTCAGCAAGAAATGCTCGTTTCGGCCACTTTTCGAGGGTTCCGCCCTCTGGCTTCCGCCGCACGCCGCTACCCCTCTCGTAACGGCACGTGTGCTTAACCGACCTCAGGTGCGTATCGTATCATATCTTATCGTATCGTATCGTGTCCACATTACCAAAGAGGTACTACAGTCTTCCCTTACATAGTGTGACTTTCCGCTCTACGGATGTTATTTTTTTATCCCCCCTACTAAGGGGTTCTCCCTTTAAGCGCTACAATGTAATACGATCCGAGGTCGAATGTCAGTGAGACAACACTAATGCAATGAGTACACTGCGGATCTTTATGCGTTTATTCCAAAATTGAGTAAATGAAGTTCATAATTGAAAATCAATACATGATCATTAAAATCATTAAGTGAAGAAATAACATTCAATTTAGCTTCTATTTTTTGCAATCGACGCAGACAATTTTTATTTCGCATAAAGATCCGCAGTCTAACAATGATAAAACTTAATTACTTTTAGTTATTTCGTTACGGAACCTTCACCGACGGATTGGTGAATTTTTTCTGATTGAAACGAGATCAATCACGATAGAATTGCAATTATACATATTTACTTGTTTAATAAGCGATGAAAGTTGCGAACGCGAAAAAGGACATTGCAACGGTAACGCAAATACAAAGCTTTTTCATTTTTTATTCTCTATCTCCAGAACTTTTACCAACATATTTGTGAGATTTCTCTGGTTGCAGCAAGACCAAACTCGACAGAGTTTCAATCATATTTACCTATATCATAGCGAGTTATGATCACACTTTAAATAAATAAATATCGTACAAATCATATGCCGTGTTTAGACTCATTTTAATTAGAAAAATCTCACAACTACGTTGGTAAAAGTTCTGTAAAAAAAGAATGGAAAATAAAAAACTTTGTCGTTTACGCGCAGTCCTTCTCCATGTTCGGAACACGTCAAAGAACGTAGTACCTCTACGCTTTCTGAGCCACCAACCGCCAAAGTTGTAACACTACGCGAGGGTAGACTGTATTGTTAATGCGTTTTTCTTTTTGTCGGTGGTATCCACTATGCACAGATATATTCCATTGTGTCGCTTGATATTTTCAAAAAATAAATGTGACAAATAAATTTGGGAAATAGTTTTTAATTTCATCGGCAAAATTTTATTCAGCTGTGGAGAAACATTTTCGCGTACGTTTAGACGTGCTTGGTAGTTCTGAAATGTCGAATGGAAGGCTGGACGTCGCTGTTCGCATTGATACGGATGTTAGCCTAATGTGCCACGCGCAGTTCATTACGGTACGGACCTGAGGTTGGTCGAGGGGGGTCAAGGCCCGCAAAAAGTGTTAGTCCAGGGCCCCAAAATTAACGATCCACCGTTGACCGTAATGAAGAACTCTTTAACCTATTTCTAGTCGAATTAATTTACATAATTGAAGAATAAGGAAAGAATGTTTCACTTTTGGCACATTCGTCCAAGAAACTGAAAACAATTGTGAACTAGGGAACTATAACAATACATATTATAAAAAATATTCATGATCATTTTTACAACAGGGAACGTAATTTCGTTGTAGAATGTAAAACAATATTTTACCGATACACTGATGCACTCGTAAAAATATTTCTATAATTAACACAATTAGATTTAGATCAATTAGTTCAATGTAATCTATTTTTGTTAAGCGTTTGAATAAATATAGTAACGAATCTTTAGTCTTAGATATGTTAATCATTACATACAATCGTAACCTTTGAATAACCTTGGGATATTATTTGTCGAACATGTACCAACATGTTCTAAAAGAAGATTGGTGGTTTGTTTAAATAATATATAACGTACAATTATATTTCAAATAACATTGGGAACTAAAAAGAAATAATGAAAACGATAAATACATATCACATAAAAATAACAAATTAATTTAGTAGACGTATAGAATTGAGAATTGTTTAACAACTTATTTCCAAATGTTATATTACTTGAAGGGCAACAACAAGTAACAGATTAATTAAACAAAGATAACATTTTTAATTATGGAGAAGCAAAATAAGAAATATGTACTTCTCTATTGAATGAAAATTTTAAAAGTAATCAATAGACTGCGGATCGTTATGCATTTATAGCAAAATTGAGTACATGAAATTCAAAATTGTTGAAAAATTTTCAAAATTGAAGATGTCAATACATGATTTCTCCTTTGTGAAATAATTAAGGGAAGAAACAACAATCAATTTAGTTTCTATTTCTCGCAATCGATGCGGACAATTTTTATTTTGCATAAAGATTCGCAATCTAGTTATCAATTTATGCAATATTGTATTATTGTAAAACTAATACGAATTAGTGTCGGAACAAGCAAAAGTAAACCAAAAAATTTATTTGCATATAATTATTTAAACAACATATTACTTCGATACAAAACATGACCTATTTTCAAATAATTTCTAATAAAAAGAATATTTGTAAACAGCATCGTACGAGTTGCTTCCAAATTCAGTCCTGCACTGTCTTCCGTGATTTTTATTTATCTTGTGTAGCATTTTTATCAGTGGCACTGCTCGCAAGCATGCGCCTACTGCACGATTTCTCAGATTATAGTCGGTCACTGACCTACGCAAGGCTGCACATGTTCGCCAAAAAGGTCCGTTAGGCAACCGAAGTTGTTGACCGACTGAAACGAGGTGATCGCGAATTAAATGATCGATTTCTTTTCAATGCTAAATACACACAGGGGGACAATGACTTAATTAACCCTTAAAAAGGGGTTACTAATTTACTAAAAATCAAACCTTATGTATTTAGTAGATTTGCATAAATTCTCATTTTAACACTATAAATGAATATATTGGCGAGCAAAGAATGGACATTCAGAGAAATTTTGTAATATGTTTAGAGGAACAAGTTAACAAGTTGTTGAAAGAAATGCAGAAAAGGGATAACCGGGTATGTACCTGGTTGACTACACAAGGGTTAAATAAATCATTGAATATTTGTGACCGATGCTCAATCGAATTTATACAAGAATAGCAATAACACTAAACCTACCGGTCATTTACAGCGACTGCTATGTACAGTATTATAAAAATAACAAGATTAAATTTATTTATATTTTGTGCGATTTTTACCATAATATATACTGAAGTCAAAAAATGTATTCAATAAATTCCCATGAAAACACCTTTACAATTTCAATAATTGTCAAATAAAAACTCTAAAATGATTTGACCCCTCATTCTAAAATAATTTGACCCCTCGTGGTAGGTTTCGTGTTAAATAATTATTATAATAAATTTTTAATGTAAATTATTTTTATTTCTTTGACTGAACGGCCCAGGGCTGCAGCCCATAATGTCCATACGGCAAATAATGTTATCTACAGTTCAGCCAAACGTATATTTGTAATTTGTAATGTCACGTCCGGTGGTTCAGCCGTTAATAATAATTGATAAAATCAATCATGTATAATTCATGACATACATTTTCTGAATTTCTTTTTATACTTGTTCTAATAACGTTGTACGAGAAATAAAATATCAAATATTATAATTAATAATTAATATCGAACTATCGTATATTATATCACATTGCGTGCGATACAATTAAGAAAACTCATTTTGAATTTAAATCTTCATTGCGCAAATTAAGAATACCGCGAAATCTATTTCATTAAATAATTGTAAATACTAACAATTTACAGTAAGATCATGATAACCAAATGTATCCGAAATTTGATACTTAGAATATACTCTGGTTCAGTTTTACTTAAATCGAAATTTCAAATCTATTTTAAAAGAGTTTACCCAACTTCGATTTCAACTATCCAAATCCTCAAACAAGGTCACTTGTAGTTTGAAGAAAATCCTCGATCTCCCGAGCCGAAGCCGGTGAATGCAGGTAGGTTCAAAATTGCGTTTTATCTTCAATTCAAATCTTTAAATTAAACTATTCATCTTTCAAACGTCCACCTTAGGACGTAACAGTAAACATGAATATAAAATAAAAAATATTCTAGTTAGCGTTTTATTTGCTTTGATGTAAACATACCAATTTGTGACAATGGCACTAATTAATTTAATCACTAGACCGCGGATCTTTATGCACTTATGGCTTATAAAAATTTTCAAAAAATGCCGGAGTATTAAATTCGACAGAATTTAGTACGATTTTTATTTATTTTGGATCTATCACCTCTTTCAAGAAAGTATAGCATTTTTGGCACACCCTGTATAGATTCTATTTGTATTTATTCATTACGGGTATGAATATAAAAAATATGCAGCAACGTTTGTATTATCATATTGAATGCAGTTAGGTTTGTTTGTATAATGCAAATAGTAAATCGACCTAGCAGTTAATGCTTGTTCTGTAAGTGTACATTACACATTGTACATGACACAGTAAATGCAACGGTCAGTAATTTTAGCATATACTATAACAAACACAAATAACTACACAACGCATGAAAAGAGAACTGTATTGAAACTGTATAATAAATTGTGTTATTATGGTTTAGAAGTAATATTAATATCAAAAATATTCTTCTGGTTACAAAACTGTAAACAGGAACTGCGTTATATTTACTTCATTAAGATCTATAAATGTGTTATCGAAATGCAGTAGACAAACTTGTAATGAACATTTATATTTATAATAAGTTCACTAAATGATGAAGTAGGCGATGTGTGAAAGTTGAAAGTATGTGTCACGCAGATGATAACTCTCGTTCTCTATGTACATTCTGCGATCTTTCCTTTCACGTATTGCGCAGGATATACTTGATCTCTACGGAATATTTTCTGATGAAATATCGAAAATCTCTCCATTATTTCATATTTTATGAGGCAGAAATTACTACACGTTGTTCATTTATCAAATAAACCCAATAATGCGATTTTTTCCGCATTTTTAGAAGTTGAAACACAAAAACTTGATTGGAACCATTAATATTCCATATATTTTCTATAACCTATGGAATGATTTATAAATGTATTTTGTAAATGCGTTTAGAATTACGCATATACATGTGTAAGTAGCTGCAATTGCTCCGCATGTTTCGTTAATAACTCCGTAATAAAGCCGCGAAGAACATTTTCGCAAAGGAAAAATTGCTTCAAAAGACCTCAGAAATCACTCCTTTCGAGGAAGTGAAATTTTCGGGACACCCTTTATAAGATAGGAACTAATTGTATAAGTTGAATAAATCTGTTTACTCCATCGAATAATACATATTTCTACGATGAATAATTGTGATAGACGTAGCAAACTTTTGATGGAGTCGTAATTGTTTATTTCTTTCTTCATATATTTTTAAAGATCTATTTAATCAAAGCATGTTTGCCTCAAAATATTTTTATTACATTTTATTTTTGTCCAAATATCACTTGAAGTTCAGAAATTCGTGATTCACTTAGTTTTGCTAAACGGAATTTTCAGATTTTTTAACGTTTAACGATACAATAATATTATCCTTCCACCGTCACTGCAGTAGCGTAAGCTTAACGCGTTCTACTTTTCGCACTTTTCCTGTCACACAGTCCTAAATGATACTGTAATCGGAAATAATGCACGACAAACATAAAAAACGTCGTTAATCGTAGTCGTTAATAAACAACAGACAAGTTGTGATGAATGTTCGCGCTCCATTGAATGCAGAATAGTTTTGCAATACTTCATTCATACTAGATTTACGCAACACTAAAAGTGGCTATTTCCGATTATTTTATAAAAATAACAAGAATATATTTAGTCAGACTTTCTGCAGCTTTTATCATAATTTTTGTTTCAAGGAATAAATATAATGAATAACCTATAAATGCATCTTTACACGGCCGTCTGTAGTACAGGCCGGAACATGGTCAATTTACAATTACTTTCAGAATTAAAATAATTTTGTATCATAGCTACTTATATCAATACCAGTCATTTCAAGTGGTACTTCTCAAAGTGGAGAAGTATCCTATAATCTGTGTATCTGGCACGTAGACGAAGAAAATTAAATTGAACTTTGTAGTGATAATAGTGATAATGAGATTATAGACGAAGAAAATGTTCAAGAGTCTCCGGAAAGTGAGTTAATTATTATAGTAGTTATTATCAAAATTATATTATTATAGTTGCTATTACATATACAGTAATTATAATTCCATGACATGGAATTTCCTTTGTAAGATAGTAATAAATCAATAAATATAAAAATATTCTATTATTACGTGTTTTTTAAAGACCAGTTATGTTGACTGGTTTTGCCAGAAATAGCTTCGTAGTTCTATGTATGTAGTGTTAAGCAACTAAATAAACGATAACTGAGTAGGTCTAATTTCAATACCTAAATGTTATTTATTTGAAAAAGTTTGCCCGTATTATAGACTGTTTAACGATCTCTATGGCATATTTATAAAAACAGTGGATAAACAGCCGCACCGAGCAACACACGCACACTGTCACGAAGCGTGCTGTATACACAAGACCCAATGTAGTAGTAGCAACAGTTTTTTTTTGCGAATATCTCGAAAACTAAAACAGACCGCCTACTATACTGGGTGTTTCAAAATTATACGTCGCGACTACTCTAGCGTGATTGTCCATCTCTGGATCGGTAGAGATTTGTTAAAAAAAACTTGCCACAAAATTGACCTTAACCTTGAAATTCTAGTGTGATGGAGAATCACACTAGAGTAGTCACGACATATAACTTTGAAACGCCCTGTATATGTATATAGAAAAAAGTTACTTAAAATATCGAGATCTAGAACATATTTTTTCACCGAGACGGAAAACAGAACCACTTTGTAACTAATTACCAAAGTTTTTTGCGAACACCTAGTAAACTAAAGTCAACCGCCAAAAACTTCAAAGGGAAATGTTATTCAGAATGATGACCTTGACAACATATTTCTAGGTCATTGAAATCGGAGAGGAAGTAGCAACATCGACAAAAATGAAATTAGAAAGAAATGAAATGAAAATTAATAATTTCCATTATAGTATATCAATTTGAGTGGCTTGTTATCGTGGCAGCTCGAGTGTAATGACTCATCATGAGATATTATGTACATTATGTTCCGATCTAATATACATAAAAAATCCATTATCAAAACCATTATCAAATCCATTATCACGAACCTAACGGTGTAATGCAAAAAATATGTTCAACGTGGGAATTATCAAAAAACACAAAGTGCGGCGAAAAAGACAAATATTGCTATGAGCTTCCCATCTGCCGTATCTACCGTACATCTATCGTATAAGAAACACAACGATGCGAGATAAATAAACGAAAGTTTTTAAAGAAAGTTTTGTAGACATGCCAAGTCAAAGATTTGTAAAATTAAAAATTATGTCCAACGTCCAGTTGTGTGCAGGCTCTATGCTGTCCACAAACTGACATACCTCAAAATTAATAAAAAGATAACATGAAACCAATAATCACCCTTGAGGAAGCCATTTTGAGCTTCTTCCGTAACAAACGACCTTGAAATTACATACACAGTTTTCTTATCAAGAAACAGAATATGCTGATGGGAGGAAAGCGAATTTTTCATAAACTCACCCAAACCATTTTTTCAACCCTCACCAGTCGAAAGGTGACTTAGAGTTACCACTAAAAATTGCTCCACCATTATTGAAAATATTGTTTATATTATTAAATATGTCGGTGTCCAGTCAATTACATTTAGGTATTGTATGAGGTATTACACCAATTTCATATCCATAAAATTTGAAAAATCGTAGGGAATGGAAATATTCTAGCTAGGAAGAAATGTTTCATTTTCGAGTTAAAACAGCTCCGAGTGCAAAGGCTTAGTAATAATGGAGGATTTATCATTAGGCTCATTAATTAATCGAACAAGTTCTCCACTATGTTAAGACATTTTGCAAATGCATTAACAATGATTCTTGTTAAAATTCCTAAAGTGTGTTCAAAATGAATGTGTTGCTACAGTTTGGTACCTTAGACCATATGATAGACCCGGCATAGGTATAGGATATGCATAGGACCAAGATAACGAAGAAAAGTGCCGAGAATTATTTAAAATAATAAGAGTAAAGTAAAAACGAGCAAGTGATAAAATATATATTACAGTTGCAATTTCCATAAATATTTATACATAACGAGATACAGTAACGACCCCCCTCTTTCCCCTAACACTTTAGCTTCACAGTATCGCGACTTCTCATCAGACTATAGCACTTTGCCCACAACAGTCATCTCGTAGATGATTTAATTTTTGCTTCAAGGCAATTATCTGAAGCCGAGTCTATAAATCAACATTCCTAAAACGTGTTCTAAATGAATGCGGTGCTATACATAGTTTTGTATCGATTCTAAAATGTTTCTTGCTTTTTACATACGCAGACAACTTCAATAGTTTTAACACGTGAAGTTCGTTATTCATAATGCTTTCTCGTGCCATGCACTACCTAGTTTTCGCTAAATTATTCTTTGAAAGTAGAAAGGTCTTAGAAATGTGGGTGGTGCTATGTGTATGCACCACAGCGAATGTAAAGGCCCATAGCTTTGAAGCAACCGGTACGTTCGATACGATAATACGATAAGAAATCGTTTGGTACTTACATCACATCACGAGGCAGCATCTTAAAGATAATGTAGAGCTTTCGGTGGAACCTGCAGAGCACCGGAAGTAGCACTAAAGCAAGGAAGATCTGGGCGATCTTGTTGAACCCGGGAAAGCCGAATCTCGTCGCGACCGTGGCAACCATCGCCCCGATGATCCCCAGGGCTAACAGTAGCAGTCTGACGTCCATGTTCCAATTTTACTCACTCTACTCCACTGAATCTAGGTGCCCGTGCCTTTTAACTGCGAAAGACAACACAATTAAACTCTTAGTCTTTCAGTCCGGACAACATTCGAATGTGTTTTCGTCTACCTCGGACAGAAAATGGTCAATCGAATCCTTTACCGCGACCACTGTACAATAAACTTCAACTTTTTTTTCTCAGAATGCTAACTTCAAATGGATGTTACAGATTATCATGCGCTGATTACACATTAGCACACTTCTGCTATCTCTTGCGCACAGTTCCGCAGATAATTAATTTTTAAAGAAGAAACGCAAACCTGCGAATTTTGTAGACGACTTGTGCCATAACAGTTATTCGTTACGCAATTGTTTCTGCGCACTCTCCTGAACGACACGATGAAGATCAACCAATTAGGTGGGTAAACTTTTCGATTATTAACTCTTACGAAGAGATAACGCGAAGAACAAATACGGGGGGAGTTAACGAAAATATTGTATGACAAATATATAGGACACAATGAAGTGAGAAAGTTATCAATAGAATACTGATAGAAGTTATCAATAGAATACTGATAGAAGTTATCAGTAGAAGACTGGAAATTTTCCAAAAAAATGGTTGAATGTCATATTCCATAGAATTTAGTAGGATTTTTCTTTATTTCAAAACTAGAAAGTCTAAAATATTTCTATTTTAACAATCTGAAACACGAAATAAAATATTTTACCTTTTGTATTGGTATAATACTCTGAGAAACAAGCAATAATATTTAGAATTGAAATTGAAAATGAAGACAAAATACAAATATTCTTAATATTCTTCAATTAACATACTGTTTTTAAAAAAACTACTGCCTCAAATAAATTATATTATTTTAAAAAATTACCTACTGCATCAAATAAAAATCTGATTACATATTTGCTATTTACTATTTAATATACTATTTTCCCCAGCTTTGCTCCATATCCTGCAACTCCTGTTCTAAACTTTTTTTTTTGTCAGATGACTGCAAGTGGGTGAAGAATCGTGCGTCGCGTTAAAGGGAACATCCTGTATAACTAATATATTCTATAAATTGCGTATGCTTTTTGTATATGTATTATGTGCATATACGCCCGCTGTCTATCAGAACATCCACAATGTTCCGTTCACAGCCTTTCTGATCTAGCCTTCCGCTAGTTCCTTATGTAGAAGTCGGAAATCTCTATTGAAACACGACTCGGCTGCAACACCATTATGGTTCCTAGCTAAGTGCCGCGCAATAGAACACAGTCCTCTAGTCAAAATAATAAACAATATCTTCATCTTCAACTCGGAACTTGATGCGAACTCTCGAAAATTTTCCAAAACTATTTAATACGATAATACTATTATTATTTATTATGCGATACTATTTATCATGGCCCAGATTATTTACATCCAGAAGCCTAAATAAATAATGATAAATCGATTTTATGCAATTATGACAAAAATGGGGTCTAATTTAAAATAGCAAATGCATTAGAAGAATTTAAGAATGCTGTTATATTATTTTCAACCTACTAACAATATTAAGAAAGAAAATAAATTTCTATTTCACTCTAGTCTGTTGCAATTCAGGTAGACAATTTTTATTTTGCATAAAGATCCACTGTCTAATTATAAAGAACATGGTGATGATGCGATTTCATCTAACAATAAGTAGAATGCTACTACAATAAATCCTCTAGTATAGTCGCAAAAGCCTCGGGGTAGTTCGTGTGCACGGTTCGGTGACGGAGACTATTTTTTTTGAGCTTCAAAGACCGAGCCAAACGTAGAAAAGGACAGCGCGTGTAAAGAGTCTCTTTCTTTGCGCCCGAAACTTTATCGTCAATTAAACCACTAAATACAGTTGATATTATATCGTGTTTAGTGTTATTTTAATCAGAAGAATGCCACAAATGAGTTGGTGAAAGCCCCATAAAAATATCAGATTACTACAGTGGAGGGGATATTTTTTTGCCTTCAACGTGTACAATCTTTTTGTACGTAATTCGTTAAATCAAATCGTGATAAGATTACAGAGATACGCTAATTATCGTAGAGTAACTAAGTGAGAGTAACTAAAAAAATTAAGATTGTGTCAGGTACCTTCCATTCTTAACCCCGTGATGAGAATTTCGAACAGTATCTACCAGATATAAATATTATTAATTTCCATTATATATATAGACCGAAATAAAATATTATTTCGTTGATGTCAATACAAAATAAAATGCAAAATAAAATGTTTATACATGATTTACATGGAAATATGAAGATGAATAAAGATTTATTTATGTCCATGTTTTTACTGTTTTAAATTTCACCTATTCATTTTTGTTATGAGTGCATACAATCCGCTGTCTAGTCATTAGGGAACATATGTATATGCATACAGTAGATACATATAGAGTTTGTTCTTTTTCTAGGAGATTGTGATCGATAAAGAAGGTTTAATGGTAGTGCAAGGGGTTAACGTATACTTCCTTCTTTCGAATAAACATTACCGTTTTCGATCATTAAACAACCAACATGATAAATGTTCCTCTTTCAAGATCGCATACATGCTCAATAGAGCACATTCACAGTATGTGAATCCTTGGAAAGATAAATAGTGCCTCGTTGCGCATCTTCGATGTTAATTGCAACACTTCTGAATGCATAACATTCCCATTCAGTATTGAGTAATATAATTTGTGAAAATCTTCCTTTAAATACTACCGAGCGTTATTCATTGGCATGTCCATAAGACACGTAGCACTTGCATGTACATATTAGTATTAGAGGAAGCCGCATTGCATTGATCGAATTCGTCATCGTTTTGAATAAGCACAGACTGCGTCAACGAACTATTGCATCCAATATGCACCAGATAACTATGTATTAGGTTGTTGCATATGAAATGTCCAATTTTTAGCACTGACATTAAACAAACGCAATTTTGTCTAGCCAATATATTCTATCTACAAATTTCAAGTTTCTTGATTGCATTACAGTAAAAATAAGACATCATGGTCATTCACGTTTTTCATTTACAAGATTGTTATCTTGATCTTGTAATTCTTTTTTTAACATCAACGACTAGTAAGTTAATTAATCACATTTTTACCAAAAGTCACATTAAAATTATACATCTAAATTAAAATTGATCATGGGACATTAACACTAAACGTACCGGGCTATAAAAGCAACGGGCACGTGGTTGCCTTATGAAAATATCAAGAATTAATTCATTTAGACTGCGCGGTTCTTATCATAATATGTGCTCTAATAAAGATATCCATTAAATCATTTCTTATGAAAGCATCTTTATAATTTCATTAATTGTGAAATAAAAAATCTAAAACCGGTTATTTGTTAAGGATTACCTTTGCACCTTAAAGTTTTATACATATAATAAACCTATACATAGACTGTAATAGCATTTCTTGATCGAAACGTTTTATAAGAGTCGCATTCTAAAATCGGACATTTCATATGCAACAACCTAATAACTTTTCCTTATAATTGAACTAACAGAAGTAAAAATAATTTGATGTATGTACATGCTTGTATCCTCTTTGGGGCACAGTAGAACCTCTAATCGAGAGACCAAATTGTCTAACTTTTAGAAATTGGTCTAAAAGTCTCGATATTATCATAGAAATTTGCAGTTTAGAGGATGTTCCAAAAATGCTATGCTTCCTGGAAAGGGACGATTCCTGATGTCATTTGAAATAACTTTTTCCATTGCGAAAATATTCTCTGTGGTTTCGTTAAAGAGTTATTAAATAACACTAACCGTACCAGTTACAAAATGTATCGGATATATATTGTTTTATAAAAATTTTACAAGATTTGAATTTATTTAGATTTTTCACAATTTTTATAATAACGCGTGTTCGAATAAAGAAAATTGAATAATTTTTAATGGACGCATCTTTATGATTTCAATAATTAAGAAATAAACAATGTGAAAGCAGGTCATTTGATCAGTCGCGGTACGGTTAGTGAAAAAAGTTAATCCAAACGACTTCAGTAATCATCCCTTTCAAAGAAGTACAACATTTTTGGGACACCCTATATATCTATACAGGGATATAATACAATAAATTTACAAATAGAATGTGCGCAGTAATGCCTGTCTTAAGTATTAAATAATTATTTCCTTAAATAAAATTTTGATGTCTGCGCGACTCGTTTCCGCTGTGTTGGTGGGCTGCAATCTTTATGCAAGATAAAAATTTTCGAGGTGATTCGTAAGAAACGGAAATGATATAAATATGTATTTTCTCTTTCGACAAATTTTAAAAGTTATAGCGGATCTTCATGCAAAATAAAAATGTTCTGCATTTATCGTGGGAAGCAGGATTAAGATAAAAATTGATATCATCTATTAACGGCTTTGTTACATTAAAGACGAAATTACGATATTCTTAAATTTTTCTGATCTTTCACTGTTTTCTATTTCACGCAACCAATTTCTTCATACATGCGTAAAATCCGCAGTTCGATCATTAGTAGACTGCGGATGTTTATGCAATTTTCAATTTTTATAGACTGAAGAAAGTGGCATGAAATACAATCCTATTTTTAATGGGAATAGTCTTTGTAGATCCAAAACAAATAACAACCTTACTAAATTCTATTGAATGTTATATTCTAGCATTTTTTTGAAATATCATAAGTAGACAGCGGATCTTTATGCAAAATAAAAATGTTCTACCTGAATTGCAAACTGGAGTGAAATAGAAATTAATATTCTCTCTGAATATGGTTAATAGGTTGAAAATAATATAAGTTTTTTAAAATTCTTCTAATGTTTTTACTGTTTGAAATTACACCTACTCATTTTTCTAATAAACGCATAAAATCCGCTATCTATTAATAAGCTATAAATGCGTAAAATCCGCAGTTCGATCATTAGCTTTCATTTGTAGCTCCGCGTTAGAAAAAAGACTGTAAAATCGCCTGGACATTATTTTAGCCGAGTAAATAATGTTCGGAAGAAGACAGGTGCGGTTGAAACTTTATCGGAGGAAACGGCATTTCATATGCATCAACCTAATATTTCACGGGCAAAGAAGGGGCGGTGTTGCAACGACATAACAGCATCTGCAGTCTTTGGCGTTCACCACGGTGCTTCCACTACGGTGATCCCCAACTTTGTCATCGTTTCTTGAATCAGTAATAGACGCTCCTCTTTACGATGTATATTTTTGGAAAAATCTACCACGCTCGCGAGATGGAGCCAATCCATGCGCGACGATTGCCTAAGGTCTAATTCACACTTCAGTTTATAACAACGACAAAAAGAAAACACGGCGAACGCTTGAAAGCGTACCACGCGAGTAGACTGACACCACTGGTCGCGTCCGAAAATTACGTAAGATAACGCGATTAATGTCTTTAATTCGGAGCCACACAAGGTGCAACGATCAATACTTTGCATTTTACGGACACGCGGGGCATCGCAATCAGTAGTTTACACGACAGACTTTGCAGACATCGCTATGAAAAACCATACATATCTCGAAATTGCCAGGGTTTCACACGACAGGAAAGCACGTATAGCGCAGGAAAAACTTTCAATGCCGAGCGTAATAATTGATGCCCAGGAATTGAACCGAAATATAGCTACAGTTTTCGGAGTTACGTCGGGTCGAAACCTTCCGTTTAAAGATGTTAGTTTAAACATTTTAGAGACTCGAACAGAATTTTCAAAGCTTCAACTTGACGATGCTATAGCACACATTACACAACACAAATGTCACAATGATTTTCCGCGAAAGTAAAAGGCAAACAAGCTTTTCCAATCTAGGAGGAAACTGTTTCTCCGCGGTTCATTGAAGGTGTTGCAGCTATCGAGAGATCGATTGAACGAGCATTCGAGGTGCATCAACCTAATCTTACACGAGGTATATATCAGAATAAATTTTGTCCTTCGCCGCTGAAAGTTTAGGTAAATGAAAAGCATTACGCTCTCGACAACGCCAGAACTGTACTCGAGATTCGGGTACCGATTGAAAACATTCGAATGAATTTTCCGAGACGTAGAAGATGCTGTAGAACAATGGAAAAGTCGCTCTAACTCACTCTATGGTGTCCTCGTAAAACGCAATAATTTTATGCATCAACGTCCGACGACTAGGCGAGATAACTGCACTCTACATACATTTACCGGACCGAAATACAACGAGAGACTTTTTTACAGTCGCACTATTTAGGTACCAATCAACTCCCGAATGCACGGACTATCTTCAGCTATTTAGCGCATCCGCGTATCACAGTGCACCAACAATCTCTTTGTTCGTAGTTTTCCACAGGATCGGTGAGCAATCACTCTTTTTGTTTCGACGATAAACGCAATGCAACGCGACGCGTAACGTTCTTTATTCGAGGGGCACGCGGAACATCAGAATATCCTTTTGTCCCCGTGAGCAACCACAGCTCCGTGATCAATAATCCTGTGAGCTGCACGTAAACGCTCCGCGAACGCTCGGTGACGATCTATTTATTGCGAATGCAGCGGTCGCACCGCGGATGGAAAAGTCTGTCCGTTTGTAGAATTAACACGTGTTTTAGTTGATCTATACCTTGTAATTCAGGGACAGAACGAAGGCGGCACGGATCGATCCTTTGTGTCTTGAGGTGCTGCACGAGTCACCGTGATCAATACCTCGCGTTTCAGTGCGTAGTACTACGCCCGGCGATGATACTGACAACACTAACAGCCGGCAAGGCTACCAGGCTACTAACTGAACAGCAGGCGACGCGTTCCTCCGACTTGGCCGACACGGTATTGCGCCCACCACCAAGAATTATTCCTGTGCGGTGGTGTTCATAGCTGCAGAAAATCGAAGTTTTATTTTAACGGGACCCCTACCCAATGGCTTTCCTCCGGTTCCGCACGTTTCCGAGGAGTGCTCACTAGGCATGCTCCAACGCTGCGGAATCTCGCAAATTCACCTCGCGTTTCATTTCAAATTCTTTTACTTACGACCAGAAAAACAGCAAAAATTCTTTCGAAATTTGCTCGAGAATATTTTCGAAACGAAATTTTTGTTGGGAACAGGCGATTATTACACTCTGTGATCAATTTTATGTTTACGTGCTTATAAATTTCTACAGTGTATATACACGTAATTTTATATATGTATGTATATTGTTGAACACAATGGGATTACTTTTAATGTTTGCTTTTAGGCAGGATACATTGATTTTTGGGTTTGTTACAAACACTGTCGATGATTGTTGGAAAGTAGTAAGTATATAACATGAAAATATATATTTTAATTGAATATTGTGTGTTTGTATAATTTTTAAAGTTTTTCCTATCTTAAAAAACTAATGTGAGAAAAAAGATTGAGAATTACAAATTTGTTTTTAAAATTTAAGCCGTGCTTTTATACGAAATTTCAATGTTTATTAAACCTATTAAATTTTTTAAAAATGATAGATCCTTATTCATAAATAAGAACTGAAATAGTCTTTTATTATTTTCAAGAAAGATAAAATGGCAATCGCTTTTTACTAATTTTTTTATTATTGTTCTACTGAGTACTGACAATTTATTGAAATAGCGTAGTAGTAATAGAAACAATAAAAGTAACTCGAACTTTTGTTCATATAAAAACTATTTAAATTAGTTAATATAAATTACATGTCAACATGAAATAACGAATCTAGTTAGTGTACTTACACACGTAACTATGCGGATGGATATTTTTTATTTTTATATTGCAAGTACAATTTAAAAATATACTCACCGTTTATTTCTATTAATCTTCGAAATAATCTACATAAAATAGTTAATATTCGAAATTTCTTAGAACGAAAGTAAAATTTTCAACTATTAACTTGTAAGAAGATTAATAAAAATTTAATAAAAATTCTGCTATTAAACTTAAATAATAGGAACGTGGAACGGCAATTTTCCTTTTTATTTTGTACATAAAAAAGTATTTCGTATAATTATGGTTTTATAAAATTAATAATGTATAGCAGAAACATATATATATACTGTATCATTTATTTCATCAAACAGTACAATTCACAGATCGATACTATGTTATTCATAAACATGATTACTTATAATTGCATATTTTTATACTGCACTTATAAGTGCATATTTTCATACAATCTTTTTACTATAAATGTTACGACAATATGTAGTTCCTATCAATTTTAACAATAAGGTTTGTATTACAATTTCTTCCCTACAGCTACAAAATATGCACCTATAATTTATGACATCTCACACGCATTGAAGTTTAAGACATTTTGTTGCTTTGTTGTACCTATGAAAAACGCATACATGTGAACGTATTAATGAGGGTGTGACACCAATGTGTATATTTTTGGAATGTAACAAATTTTGGAAAATCAGGTTTTAGCAATAATATAAAATCATATTTCAATAATTCAGTCAAAAACTATTCTACAAAAGCGAATAACTTACAAGTAATGGTTTTCTGCTACCATCATTCATTTTCTTGAAGTATTTTATAATACAATAACAATGTAGCTATACTATAACTATAAATTAAATGTTGTATGAATTAAACTATTTAAACAATTTATATTATAAGTATTTCCGATAGAGTATTTCATAACTTTGGCAATTCGTTATAGGAAATTAAATGCATATGTTATAGTAACTATAATTGATCAATGTAATTATAATTAAACTAATATAATTATAGTAAAATTATCAGTTTTAAACGTGCTAGTAATAATTACATAATTGAAAATGAGAAACTAATTGTATATATATATATATATATATATATATATATATATATATATTCTTTTTATAAAAAGAGTATATATTTCAAAATATATTGTTTATACATAACTATGAGCATAGTAAAGAATACAAAATTGATATTAAGCAATAAAGACAGCTAGTATTAGAATGTATAGAAAATTTCGTAAGTTTCTATTTTCAGAAAAATTACGTTGATATCCGAAAATGGAAGTGAAAGTATTTTTTAATATGAAAGAAATACATATTCAAATATGTACAGTTATTATACGAGTAAATAAATACATTGCAATAATAGGAAAGATTTTATAACTAAGGAAATACTTACTCAAACTTTATACATTTAAAATATATTTAATATATAATTTAAAAATATATATTTAAAAAGGTTCATTTAAAAAGGCATTTTGTAATTTCTTTAAATATTGGAAGTGTATATAAAATAACTTTATTTGTTTTAGTTTAAAAAATAATTAAGAAGCTAAAGGTGCATGCATATACATGTTATACAAATACGCAGACTTAATCAAACAACACTATAATCACTTCTTTTTATGGTTTAAAAGATTTATAGATAAAACGTGATGTGAATTCATCAGTAAGAATGTTATAAAATCGAAGAGAAGTTTAATATAGAGTCACTCAATCACATGTTTGAATTTTCAATTCCCACAATGTTAAATTGGTCACAGCAACTTTATTATCCATATCTTATCGTCTTCAGTACATATTTTAATGTTAAATTTCTTTCAATAAATCACATGTATTGTTATATAACATTTATTATTATCTAATGAAAAAGAACCTGTTTATTACATTCATTCATGAGCAGTACTGGTGTAGTATGAAAGTACTGTGACTAGTCTTTAAATAATCATCGACTCCAAATACACTCATAAAAAACATCCCGTTTTAGTAAAAAATATTACGATTCATAAAATTCGTAGAGTAAATGTCAATTTATAAAAAAAAATCAAAAGATTTCTAGTTTGTACAAATATTAATAGTGTGATTACGCTTCGAGTGAACAACGATTTCAACATGTACTTCTATGATTATGCCTCTAAAATTGCATGTTAAAGAATCTAAAAATAAAAAGTAAAGAAACAGAAGAATATGCATTTCTATCTTATTAATAAGCACCATCAACGTTTTATGGAATTCAATTAATCTTCAATTATATCAGCTACATACGTAGTCAGCTATTTAACTTGGTTAATTAATATACTCAATTGTTGTTATAGCTTTACTGATTCAGAGGTAAAGTATGGAATGGTAGGAAGACTTAACAATGTCTTGAAAATGAATACGTTTGAGAATGAGTATTCTTCTGGCTTGACAGTGAAATGTTTCAGAATGAGTATTTTAAAGTATAATGATACTGAGATTTTGATCATCAAATCTTCAAAGAAAGAGCAAATGACAGAAATAAGAATTATTTTCCGGATATGTATGAAGAATTTACCTAAGTTTGCTGAGCTGGAGAATATTTTTATACATTGATCTACTGATAGTAAATATTCTATTATGAATAATTATAAATTCCTTTTGTTCAATTTTTTAAGGTTTTGTTATATTCTTCAATGTCGTCTATGTTCAAAATATTTAGTTCAATAATATTCTTTCCTGCAAATAATCCGTATATACCGTTTGATATGCTACGCTTGAAAACTGCAATATAAAATAAACAAATTAATATTATGTTAGGTATTTATAATTATATAACATCGAATATAATAATTATATATACCATTTGAGCTACTCGAATTTGCTTTCGTCAACATGTATTTGGGTAAATCCCGACATTCACGAGCTATGAATGTTCCAACAAGGGACAAATCAGTAATCGGTGGTAACACTACTTTCATTGTTTCTTTAACGATTCTAGTGTCTACTTCATAGTAACCTGTAAAAGCAATTATACGTGTGATTCAAAATGCGTTGATATTTTGTTATGTACATTTAGCAATTTACAGGGTAGGGAAACAGAGAGTAAATTATTAACAAGGTACGATCTCTAAGTGACGTCGCCAGATCTTTGCACTCCGAATTATTTTTCAATTTTGCAATTTCTATCCAATACGTTGGTATCTAGTGTTCACAATTTTGTCACTATGTTTAAATAATGGTGAACATTTTTTAATGGAATCCAGTTTTGCAATTGAATTTGCACATTTAGAATTAGATTGTATACTTACCTACTGTGCTGAACGATTTTAAAAAAGAATTTGAAAATTGTAAGTTGCTACTTTCATAATATATAAAATACTTACCACTATACATTTTCTTGAGAAGATCGGACATATTACGTGGTGGTAAAATTCTCTGTCGATTTAATGGCATTACGAAGCAACATTGCCTAACAGTATCAACGATCCCAGTTTTGTTCTACAATGTATATAAATTACACATGATCATTAAAGAAAAATATTGTGCAATCATATTACATCAATAATTTTTCAATATAATGTAATTTATTCTACGTACATACGTAAAATCATGGACGAACCGGCCTTGACGTCTACCTTGAAAATCAGGCACATCGATATCATAATGCCCGTTCTCCAAGTCAAGTTCAAATCGCTCTTTGAAGAAGTTGTTTTTCCTGTTGTCGTTATCCACATTCTTCTCAGCATCCATTGCATCCTGGTCTGAACCCCTAGCTAGGCTTCTAAACAGTTCAGAGTCTGCTAACGCGCTGTTGTTACATGGTGCTCTGTTCGAGCTATCGTAGGGAATGCTGTACCATCCTGTTCTAAATCTGTGCATCTGTGTTTTAGCAAATTGCTTGTATATGCATAGACCTCCCAAAATACCAGTCATCAGAATCAATAATCCCACAAGGAGTAGCGAAAATGTTGCTGTGACATTGATGCAAGGTATGCTCCTTCCAGAAAAAGTAACTAGATAACGTCGCTCTACAACTTTTTTTGGAACTTGCGCTTCTGGATCTCCTTTTGTATCTTCCTGTTTAAAAATATGTATTTATTATGTAATTCAGTTTCTTGGAACCATCAAATAGTATATTGAATTCTTATACACATACCAATTATTACAAAATAATATTGCTTGAAAAAATATTTTATTTTTACAAATATTCTATATCAATTAAATTTTATATAAGAATTGGGAGTTTCATTTGGAATAATGCAACTATAATAATTAGACTGCGGATCTTTATGCATTTATAGCAAAATTGAGTAGATGAAATTCAAAAAATTGTTGGAGAATTTTTAAAATTTCAGGTGACAATATATAATTTCTCCTCTATCTTAATCATTAATGGGATAGACTCGTTTCTAGGATTGCAAGGGTACGGGATGCGCCTTCTCATTTCTCAATAATGCAAAGTTGGGTATTTTCAGTGGTCAAAAGTGCTAGATAAAGATTAATCTAGGCTGCAATCACCCTCAAAAGTCCTATTTTTACGTTTATGAGGTGTAATTTGCATTATTCGGCAGCGTAATTCGCATTATTTGGAATACAGCTACTCATGTAGCTATTTTCATGAAGTTGTGACAGCTACATGCTGCCGAATAATGCAAATTACACCTTGTAAACGTAAAAATAGAACTTTTGAGGGCGATTGCGGCCTAAATTAATCTTTTACCTAGCACTTTTGACTACTGAAAAACTCCTACAAAGCTGAAAACAAGTCTACCCTCTTAAGAGAAGAAATAACATTTTTAGTTTCTATCCCTTGCAACCGATGCAGACAATTTTTATTTTGCATAAAGAGAGCTCCGCAGTCTAACAATAACTGCTAAGTTTGTTTTAATATTAATTATTCTAAATTAGAAAACGCTATTTTAAAATTAGAAACATTTGTAATAAAACACGAATAATGATAATCGTAAAATATGATTAATGGGATACAGAGTCCACTCATTTTAATATTTCGATAAAGAAACTTACTTATCTACATATAAATATTATACGACATAAATAAAAGTAAATATAAGTAACAGTGTGTGCAACTAACATGAACCATTATCAACTAATAGTCTGTGAAATATTATTCGTTGAACGCTTATATTATTTCCTAGAATGTCGTCATATATACAGCCATATAACTGTGATAACAGGGACAGATTATTGTACAAAGAGATGCATGCAACCTACTATTATCAAATTACGTATCCTATGCGCAGTTCCTATGAAGCAAAAAGACTAAATATACATAATACTGCGTACGTAATAATACATTTATTTCACAAATACATCGAATCAAATCAACAATTTGTGTCATCAAAATAATAAGTGGGATGTTTATTTACAAAAAAAATGAAACTCTACGTGATTCGCAAAGTGTGGAAGTATCTATTTATGACGAAATTTTATATATTCAATAATGTAAACGGGCATATCAAAGCGAGACCGGTGAAATAAAAAAACAATGCTAACCGTTGCGTTGTCTTCGACAAACAACGGTTGTTCCATTTTGTCCGTCCTCTTGTCGCCAATGGCCTTTGTGATCACTGTCATCTTGGTGAATATGTTTGGATATCAATCCTTCTCCAATCTAAATATCGGTACGCTTTTCCGCACGATGACCGGCTTCTTGCGTTTGATCGTTATAATTAACGATCACCGCGCTTCGACAAACGTTGGCAGTAAAATAACACGATATGTACGAAGGGTCAGTACACTACAGCTCACGAATTGCAGAATGAACTGCATACATACAAATGCAACCGAGATTGATCGGTGACAACCGCGCCCTCAATGCAGTAATAAATGCAGTTTTGTCCCTCGAATGTCTTGCAGTTGAGGAGGCACAACGTGACGTTACGGGGGTCAAAGAAACATTGTATTTACTATGTACGATTGGCTAACGAATTGTAGACACGATAGTGCAGCCCTCACAGCCAAAGATAAAGAGAAACAGGATTGAGTGAGCGAGAGGGTATAATATAAATATAAGTAGGAATGGCGCGAACTGCTACTTTTGAATCACTCGTGATTCGATTATATACATATACGTTTGTTCACAATCACAGTGATTTTTCACAGTTATTCGTGATTTTCGTGATCGCTTCTGATTGGCGGAGAGTATAACTGTTCAACTGTTCTTCGCGCAAGTCACAGAGCCAAAACCTGACAAAATTGTGAGTGATTGTGAGTTACATCGCATAGATGAACAAGTAGGATGACAGTATGACAGTGAGCAATTCACTCTAAATTAAAAAATCACGATCGCAGCGTGAATGAAGTTAAAGTCATGACCGTGATCGTGATTCTGCGATTGATTTTGGCACGCTATCATTAGTTGTTATCCCTTGTTCTCTTTCTCGATAAATTGCGCACGATTTCATGCGCAGTCAGATGGTAGGGATAGAAAACATGATAACAAAAAGGTTATCAAATGCGACGTTAGAGAGACAATAATGCATTGTCTGCGCATGCGTCATTTCCAAGGGATCAAACTGGATCAAATAGAAGGATTATAACTCGTGAATTTTGAGTGTACTCATGTATGTAAATACATATTTACGTTTTGTTATCATACGCTTAGGCGCACATCGCGTTACATAAATCCAAGCACAATATTGCTATTTATTATGTACTTTTCTGTCAACTGTAGCGTATAACTATATAAAAATATAGTAACAAAATGCAGAATACTGTGAAGAAAGCGAAATCAGAAAATTCAAAAGAACGTGACAGTTTATTTGTGAAGGAAGAAACAGTAAATAAAAATCCAGAACTGGATCATGAAGAATTAGTGAAATTAACTAAAGAAGCAATTAATAATATAATCGAAAGTGATCCTCTTCTACATGGTTTACCGACGGACGTGACAATTGAAGAACTTAAAGCGCAAATGGCAGTTGCGCAAGGACAAGCAATAACTATATATTTAAATCGTGGAGAACTGCCAAAACTTGGAATTGTGGTAACGCATCTTTTATGATTTTTTATATTTAACCTTTCTCACATCGTAAAATAATATTAGTATATTATAATGTGTAATATTTTATTTACATTTAGGTACCACCTCATAACACTACAGTCTTGGATCTTAAAAAAGCTATCAAACGACATACGACATTATCATTGAAAAGAGAGAGCGTGAATAGAATAATAAGTTGGAAGCATGTATGGAGGAAATATTATTTATGCTTTGAAAATATAAAGTTAGTAGATGATAAAGAAAATATAAAAACTTATGGAATTTCGAACAAAGCAGAATTACATTATGTGAAGAGGCGTAGAGAAAAAAAATAAATTGATGAGAGACACTTAATTCTGGGAAAAGCATTGCACAATTATTGTATGGTCATAACTAGACTGCGAATCTTTATGCGTTTATGAAGAAATTGGTTGGGTGAAATATAAAACAGCAAAAGATTAGAAAAGTTTAAGAATACTGTAATATTGCTTTTAATGTAACAAAGTCATTAAGGGATGAAATAAATTTTTATTTTATCCCTGCTTCCCACAATAAATGCAGAACATTTTTATTTTGCGTAGAGATCCGTAGTCTACTCATAGCATAAAAGAACTTTATAAATATCTACAGTATATGTAAAAATATTTTTAGTGACTGACGTACAAATCATTCATCGTCTATAAGTTCTACATTCGGCTTTAATATTTCACATTTCAGATAGGGATTAATATCTTCTAGCATGAGGCAGGTCAACTCGAGCGCTGCAGATTCATAAAAATTTGTTACTATTAATTTCTTTAAATTTGGCATTTTATATAATGCTTCTAATCCCCTTTCTGTCACATTTGTGCAATTTGATACGTCAAGGTATTCTAAGGCTGGGAATTCCATAGCTATTTTGTCTAACACCCAATCATCGATAGTACTACATCCTCGGACGCAAAGCCACCGAAGTTGCAAAAGATTGCAGACATACTCCCAATTTTCAAATACTATGGGATGTCCTCTAAAATCTATCGACTCCACAACAAAATCAGGATCATGAACTTCAGGGAGCGACTCGGGAAGCCTTTTTCCAACTTTCTCCAACCAATTGTCTTGACCATAGAGCTTCACTATTCCACCGTTTCTTAGAACGAATTTAGTACTTGCTATATCAGTACCGAGTAACACATCTTCTATGTATCTCTTTTTTGCAGAATATTTTGCATAATCTTTCTTCACATGCGCCCACCACTCCCTCAAATGGAGTGAAAGGAAATGGTGTTTTTCGAGTGCTTCTCGTGACAAGAACATGTCCTTAAGAGTTAATTTTATTTCAGGTTCTTCTTTCTCTTTGTAAACCATATTAGACACATCCATACGTTTTGTACGTATATTGTGTAACAAAAAATTTATAGCTCCTTTTGAATTGTAGTAGTCCCGTCTAATGGTGACATGTTGTTTATTATAAATTGTTAGGTTCCCCAATATTTCTGTAATCATACATGCTGAACGCTGAACTTGATACAACATTTGGTCAGTAGAATGATTTCTTAGCTTGTTTTTACTATATTTATCCGGGAATTTATAGAAAGTTTTCAATAAATTGAAGTACTTTAATTAAGAATGAACGTTCTTTAATTGATTGATTGCAAGTTATGCACACTTGATTCAAAATTTATCCAAGCAATGCTTTCGATATTACATCAGACTACTTTTAAAATGCGGCAGCTAAAAGTAAGTCCGTAAGTTACACCAGGTTATACCATAGACTTATAGAGATAAACTCAGCCGTCTTACATGGTTTTACAGGCATTACAGGCGAGTGAAGCCTACACCAGCCGACCAGCCACTGATATATATACGGCCAGCTGCACAGCTTTTCGTCGGGAATTGATCGTAGAATACACTGCCAGCGCCGCCAGGGAGTGCCAGGCGTATTAAGGGAAATATCGCGAGTTTCGAAAATGAAGTTTATAAGATTGAAATAATAGTATGTTATAACATCACACAAATCAATCATAAGTTATAACAAATTAACCAGAAGTGAAATTTGTGAAATAAATGCATAAATGTCATGTAAAAGAAACTAAGAATGATTAATGAAGTGAAGAGAAAGTGCAAAATTGAATTAAAAATATTTGTAAATATTTTTGTCGTTTGCTTTAAGGTAGGCGCACACTAGACCGCACCGCGACTGCACGTCGACCACCCGCTTCCGCTTTTACTTCTTTTAGTTTCTTTACTGTAATCCAAAACATATATTCGATTCTTTTACACTGAGCTGCATATATAGGTATGATTATGTATTAATCTTTTTTATCCAGTTATGAACATTCCATTGAAAAGAAAACATAATTTCTCTACTTCTAGTTTCTACTTTCAAATCGGTATTTTTTCTGGTACAGTTTTGAGTAATTATTTTCAGGATAGTTGACGATCATTTTTCCAATGGAGATTTAAGTACAATCTTGATGTTGCAAAATTATCGTTCGAACTAAAGAGACGTGTTATTGATTCCACTTAAATTGCCGGAAACCTCAGTGATTTTATAATGAGGAAACTGCCTGTAGCTGTGTGTGCGCGTACGTTGGAGAATCGCGTGTCCCAAGATTATCGTCTCTCACCTGAAACAGTCGTTTCTTTACCGCCGTGGATCGCGCACGCGTTCCTCTCTTCTCACATAAGGACGAAAAGCGTTTTACCTGTTCGGTTAAAAAAGGGCAATTATCAAATTCTTCTAATTGTAGGTAGACAATTTCTATTCAATTAATTTATAATTGTCATTGATTTAAGTTTGATAATTACTCTGTTTTGAAATTGCCTTCAATTCATGAAAACGATTTTTCTATTATTCTAATCTAGTTTGTCTTTTATCTTTTCTTATATAACGACACTGTTAACAGATGAATTACATTTTTGCTTAATCAACGCATTTATAAATTATCTCAAAACATGAACATTTGCTGTAATGTATAAAGTATTTATTATAATTTTCCCGAAGTAATTTTCATTAATAAAATATTAAATGTATTATATTGTTATTTTTCATTATCGTGTATTCAAATTACTTTTAGAGACATGTAAATTATTTTAAAAATCTGATGAATTTCTGTAGAAATTTGTTTTAACAAACAGGAAAAATTAAAATTGATAGTTCAGATAATTTTGTCTACATTCAAGTTGTGACACTAACTTTTCTGAAGTTTAGAGTCTAAAGAAAACAATATTTTAAGTTATACTTGCCGCAACTGTCATACAATTAGTTCTACTAGTATTTTAATATACGATTAGAGTCACTGCGTAATAAAAAGTCCAGTTTAAACAATCCTATCCTCTCACCGATTATCACATTTCATCTTTCGATTGATGGCTGGAATAAACTGTGAATTCACTTACGTGAATAATTGTGACTCTTCATTCTTTATTGTCCGCAAGCAATTATCAGATTGATGATTTTACATGATCCTGCAAGGCGTAATTAGAGTGCAACATTTTTTGTGTACTCTGATCTTGGATAAATACACTTTTAGTAGTTCTAGGTCTAAGTATATATTGTGGAAACAAACGTCTCATTTTTAATAATTTTTATATTTTTTTATAACCACAGGATTTTATCCTTCTTCCTATAGTATCTATAAAACACAAGATTGTTTTCACAAGCATAACACTGTCCAACTAATTTTAATTTTTCGCAGCTCATTGTTAGAACATATTCAATAGTTGTTAACATTAAATAAAACTTAGCGTGATTGGGAACTATGTATTTTAACACGAAAATGAAACATTTCTTCCGACCTAGAATATTTCCATTCTACACGATTTTTTTCATTTTATGCATATATTTTGTGCAATACTCAAATGTTTAATAATTTATTTGATATAAAATAATTTAATAACGTAAAACAATTATTTTATATTACTGATACGGCAATATCTAGTGGTGTTTCAGCTGTGTTATGTCAAAAAGTATGTTTGTTCAGCGTTGCAAACAAATGCTTTTCAGATTTGCTGGCGACAGAATGACAAGACATCGAAGCTTGTTGTTGTCAGTGTTAGTGAGTTGTGCATGGTTCAGCAACCTGGTTGCATCCGAGAGCCACGCACCGACGGTGAAAATACAAAATGGAACTTTAGCAGGCCTGGTTATGAAAACCAGACACGGGAGAGAGTTCGCGGGCTTCCGGGGAATTCCGTATGCACTGCCACCACTTGGAACACTTAGATTCGAGGTAAGATTATCTCTATGCAGTTTCACATTAATTGAATACTACGTTTCAAGCAGGATACTGATATACAGTGAATACAAAAAGTATTAGGTCGTTCTATAAGTTCGTGCCGCTTATTTGTTCTACTATTCAAATTAATATATGAAGCATACCTTTAAAGAGTTTACGAAAAAATGTAATCACTCTCTCGTTCTACAGCCTCTTCCCATCTTTTTGGTAAAGACATTATACCGTCACTGTAAAATTTTTTTGGTTTTTCATTAAAATATTGTTCAATGTCTGTTTTTATGGCTTCGACGTTTTCCAATTTTTTCCCGGCTAAAAAATGTTGCATTGCCCGGAATAGGTGGAATTCCGATGGAACAATGTCTGGAGAATATGGTGAATGTAATAAAAGTTACCAACCAAATCCAGGAAATCTTTTTTGCAAGCAAAGATATGCACGTTCCTACGCGATCACGCGGCGGCGGTTTCGTTATGTGAGCTGGTGCGGCACCCATACACAGCTTGTTACCATTCACATTCTCTTTAAGTGCCTGTGGACAGATGATTTCGGGATATTTAATGATTCTGACATTTCTCGAACTGACAAACATCGCCTTTCACCCACTAGATTACGAATTCTGTCCTCGTCTACTTCGGTTGGACGTCCAGAACGTGGTTGATCTACAAGATCAAAATTTCCCTTACTAAATCAATCACACCATTTTCTGCACGTATGGGGTGATAAAACACCTTCCCGTATAAACGGCTGAAATATTGTTTGCGGCAACTGTTGCTGTATTTCTTTTGCGAAAGTCATGCTGTAGCATGAGATGCCGAAAATCAATACGCGTCTCGCTCATGGTTTTTCACTATGTAAAAGACGAAATCCTTGCTGTTCACTAACTGTTTCTTTCGAATGCCTTCTATAGACCCTAATCCCTTCGGTCGCTTAGCGCCCTACGTTCATGCAACACACCGCGGAAAGAAGAAACATCCGCGACATGAACTTATGGGAAGACCAACTATTTTAACACTAAATATCTCGTGCTCGAAAAAATCGTGGGTATATATATAAACTTCGTTAATCAAATAGTATAACCAATAAACGGGGACTCATTTTGAGGATTCTACTTTCTCAATCCATTCATTTTTTCCTGGAAAAATTTTGCATGATATAGCAGGTGAAAAACTGAAGACACATATCTTCTGAAAAATCGTACCGGTTCAAACGTCTGTAAAAACATTAAAAAATCTTGTTCGCGAGTCGAGCCACCACAGACTTGTAGACTGAAACTTCTTTCGAACGGGACCTCGAAAAGTGATGTGTGATCTTTTTTGGTCGATTTATTGAAATTTGAATGAGAGGTGTACTATCTTGACAAGAATATCAGGTACACCTTGAAAGTCATGGTCAAACTTGTTCCTCGTCTGTGTCCCAGAAAACAGTAGAGAAAAATCGTACATCAAGTTTCAAGGTCCAATTGTAAAGGGGCCACTTTCCCCTTGATCAGTAAAAATTACTGCAATTCTCCTATTATTATCATTACCCGTATCAGCAGGAGCTATCATTATACTTTTAACTGATCGAAATTTAATCACCTCATTTTTCGACCCTTCTGGAAGAGGACACCCTATTTTATATCAACACTTATTCTGATTCTTTGGTCACCCAGAAGTTTATATTCTTATTTTACCAGGATTTGGCTTAATTTCACATATTATTTTTAATGAAAGAGGAAAAAAAGACATTTTTGGAAATTTCGAAATAATTTATGCTATATTAGGTATTGGATTTTTAGGATTTATTGGTTGAGCACACCATATATTTACTGTTGGATTAGACGTAGATACTCGGGCATACTTTATACTAGCCACAATAATTATTGCAGTACCAACAGGAATTAAAATATTTAGATGACTTGCTACATATTGTGGATCAAAAATCCATTTAAATCCTTCTATTATCTTTTGTCTTGGATTTATTTTCCTATTTACCATAGGAGGATTAACAGGAATTATACTATCAAATTCTTCAATCGACATCATACTCCATGATACTTATTATCTAATTGGACACTTCTATTACGTATTATCTATAGGAGCAGTCTTTGCAATTATTGCTAGTCTTCAGTCTTGAAATCTGTGGTGGTTCAATGATGAACAAAAAGTAGCTATTCCATAAATACCTAACAATGTAACAATCTACTCACTTTAGGATATTAAGATGTCTGTGTAATAAGATGTAATTGTTTAATAATGAGCATTCATTACTGTAGTAATAGATCTAAACAATTTAATTCGAATTACAAATTTCTCTACCGTTCTTTCTAAATAAGGTATTGGTATGTGTATCCGCATTATGACGTAGTTACATTATTTAAAATACTTATTTAAAAGTAATTACCAATTCATGAACATGTAACGTATGAAAACTGTGTGTAGATATATGTATATTCATTGCAGCCATTTTCTGATTAACAAATTTGAAAAATGAAGGTACATACATATGTATGTATTTATTGAAGCGTATTGAGCATTATGTTTCCCTCGCAGTAATGACATCGTTCTCGTGTGTCTACAAATAAATATATAATTTAATCTAAATAAATAATTTATTTCTAATATTCCCAATAAGTGAAATTGATTTGCAAAAGATTGAATTTGACTTGCAACAGAGTGAATTTGGAGTGCAAAACCAATAAGAGGTTCGAAATTTTCTTTATTATTTATCTGATTAAAACAAAAGAGTCAGTCTAGGATCATTAACAATCATTTTAAGAGGATTGAAATTGTCTATGCACTTGTTCTGCTAATATTTTGAAAGATATTTAAAATGACTGTTACCTGTCAATGGAATGATACATTCTTCAGTTTTACTACGAAACAAAAAACCTGTTTTCGTTAATATATACCATGATGTAATATTATACTCTATTACGAAACTCTTAGAGATATGCACTCTTAGAGATATGTTAAAGTGCCTCGGTAACTTTTCATGTTCTCACATCGAAAAATTCCTTTCTTCCATTCAAATTCCTTTCAGATCACTTCGACCTAGTAATTATTATTAGAAATGTATATTTGAAAAGTTGTTTGTAGTTCATATAGAATTTGATTTCTGAATTATTTATGAATTCTAATTATATTTAAAAACGTTTCAATCTTGTCATGTCACGAGTCAAGTGTCACTTAAATATCTTATCAAGCAGCCACAAGAATCCTAAATGATATTATTAAACTGCAGGTTTTATTACATATGTACATGTATGAGAGAAATGAGTAGGTGGAACAAAAAATAGAAAAAACATCAAATGAATTGAATATTTACATTATTCACAACTTATTAAAGAGAAAGAATTGGCGCAGACAATTTTTATTTTACATAAAAGTCCGCAGTTTAGTGATTATACTAAAGATTATGAAAGACTCGATTCTAAAACATACTCAATAAAAAAACTACGTAGCTCATGTAATTTTTATTATATTTACTTCGAAAAAATCATACATGTACTTCGAACGCCAATAAATACGTGTGCAAAATTCCAATGCAAAAGGTTCAATAGTTTAACGGAAAAAATACCTAAAAATGGGTGAAAAAACGAGATCGGAAACCAGAATACCCCGCAAATGTAAAAAATATTTTCAATTAATTTTTACACGTGGAATTAAATGATTCTATGTTGCGAAATATATTTGCTTTCAGCCACCGAAGCCATCAGCGCCATGGAACGGTGTTCGACTGGCCAAGGAGGATGCTAAAATATGTACTCAGAGAAACATCTACACACACGATGACGAAATTGTCGGCGATGAAGATTGTCTGTATTTGAATGTGTATACACCGAAATTGCCAACTGAGAATGATAAACTGAAAGGAGGCTATCCCGTTATGATCTGGCTGCACGGCTGCGGTTGGATTTGCGGAGCCGGTCATTCTGAATTCTATAGTCCGAAATTCTTGCTGGACCGCGATGTCATTCTTGTCACCGTAAACTACAGGTTCGGACATAAACTGATAACACTGTCCAACAGATTTCAACTATTTTTGACGTTTCGATTTTTACTATGCGATTCTTACAGAGTTTTTGCGCTGATTCCGATTCCGAAATTTGATTTTTTGAAAAAAAAAAAAACAAATTGCTGTTCTTTACAGCAAAAGATTCTGTAGGCTTTCTCAAATACAGTGATATCCAATCCAATCCAATTAATACATTATGAATGTTTAAACATGTTTAAACAATCATTAAAAATGGTGACACACCACTTTTGCACCAATTTTTGAAGATATTTTTCAGTTTATCTTAAAACATAAGGGTCCAGCGTAAAATCGAACTACATACATACAATCGATTGCAGTCGTAGGCCGAAAATCATGAAAAATTGCCATTTTCACCACTTTTGATCGTTTATAATTCATAAACCAGTAAGCCAATTTCAATGAAATTTTCAGAACGTATATAATTGATACGACTTTACGAGACACGTCTTTTAAATTTTCATTATTGGCCCAGCTAAAAAAGTTTTAAAAATCAATTTTTATTATTGTTTTTCGCAATTTCGACCAAATGCATTTTTTCAACATATTTATTAGACGTCATTTACTAAACTAATTCTTCTAGCCTTACAAAGAAATTGAAGTCGTTTGGTCCATTCATAAATAAGTCAATTATGTGCGTAACTGTATATGCATTACTTTTGGCTTACTCGAATTATTATTAAAGACAGAGTAACTCTTAAGTGGTTTCTGTTTATTAACAGAAAAAAGTTTATTTTGCATACAAGAATCCGCCGTCTAATTATAATTGTCTAATTATATCAATATTGCAGACTTGGACCATTAGGATTTTTAAGTATGGAGGATACAGTGTTACCTGGAAACAATGGAATGAAGGATCAAGTGCAGTCCATCCGATGGGTACACGAAAATATAGCTGTGTTTGGTGGGGATCCAAACCGGGTAACTATCTTCGGGGAAAGCGCTGGAGGCGCCAGCGTTCATTACCACATGATGAGTAGCTTGACAAGAGGTCAGTAATTTTTTTTTATGAATATGTATGCAGCTTAATGTTTCCAGGAACATCCTCTCGAAAACTGTCGGCGATCATTTTCATGCAGACTCCAAAATAAAAATTTAGGAGAATGGAACGCAATTAACCCCTTGCCGTTTAATTTTCTCTATAGTTACAGTGATTAAATCGTCTTTATCCACAAAAATGTCGTAAAAGAGAAAAGAAAATGTACATTTTCTGTATAGCTACATTCATTTTGATACTTAACACGTTCCGTGCCGAAACTTTCCGTTCAGGCCGATTGGAATTCTCATTGAAAAACGAAGAAATTTTTAGAGTGCCTTAAGTAGCGAATCAAGCGAATCAAATTTTCTTTCGTTTAAAAAGAAACGCGTAACATTCATATTTGTTAGACTTTATTTAAAATCTTTAAATCTTCATGACGAGTGTGACTCGTTAAAATACGGAGACAGCGGATTACATGCATTTATGACAAAAATCAGAAGGTGTAATTTCAAACAGTAACAATAGTAGAAGAATTTGAAAATACTGTTGTATTATTTCCAATTTATGAAACACATAAATAATGAAAATAAATTTCTATTTTTGATTCCGGTTTGTTGCAATTCAAGACGAAAATTTTTATTTCGCATAAACATCCGCTGTCTAGTTATTGCTATAAAGTTAGTACGATGACATAAAAATATTTCAATAATAACGAATAAATTTTCTTAATGATAAAACTACAAAGACACACATAATTCGTTTCGCTATCAATGGACCTATGTTATTAGCAAAATTAAAATTTTAACATCTTGTTATATATTCCATTATTTAGCAAGATATTCGAAGTTATTATTAGTTGTTATTTAATCTCTCGGGTTCACGGAATTGATCCGGATGTTCGAATTAAAAATATCACTGATTGTGAGATCATGAATAATGAACTCGAATACCTCAAAATATAATTAATATTGGAACGATGGCAGATGTGAATCTGCATGATATGGAAATTATTATATTATCTACTGTGGATAAAGTGTACAAATTAACATTAGAATAACATTTTAATACAATAAACGTTCCAATTAAGGTGCAGTTCTCAAGAAAATTGAACTCTAATACGTGTATTGCATATACAATATATGTAAATTACAAATATGCATATGGGATTAATTTCAGAATTTGCAAAACAAACAGTGCAAAATACGTGGCACTAATTTGCAAAATGACATGTATAACAGAATCGCATTATCGATAACAATATTTGGATAACCGTAAGACCATTTTTCCATCGTAACGTGCTTTACGAAAAAAAGTTTCGTAATACTTCCATTAATTACGTCTATGGTAGAAATAAATGATCAGCTACATCAGGATTCCCACAAACGCTCATATTGAATTCAAAATGAATATTCCCAGGAAAACGCGCAATCAGGAAAACTACGGTCGATCGCGTTCAAGGTCACGAAATGGCACTTTGCAAAATGAAACAACACGAAAAAAGGAAAAAGTTCCAGATTGCGTGCCATTCGCAGAATGCTGTTAATTCGCAATTTTTGCATATAATGTATTTTGACTCGGATAATCTGTGAAAAAATAGGTCTTTTCCAACGCGCCATTTCACAAAGTGGCAACGGTTACTGTCCATGGGCTGTGTCCAGACCAGGTGCAGCGAAGAAGAATGCCATGAAATTGGCTGATCTTTTGGGTTGCTCTTCGAAAGACACGAAGCAGATGATCGCTTGTTTGCGAAAGATAAACGTCCGGGACATTATCGCGACGGATCGTGCTTTCCAGGTAAGTGCATCGAAAACATGAGTATTTTATTTTTCGTGAAGACATCTTCGACCCGTCCAGGCGTTGCGCTGCAACAGTGGTGATTTTGATTTGTTAGTCTATAAGTACAACTTGTTTTATCCTTTTGTAGCTTTCATAATCCGAGATGATGGACTTAATCTTGTGATTTTACCGAGTTTGATCAAATTTTTATGGACACTGCGAAACTATTTGAAGTTTGGCAACAAATGGAATTAAAATTATACTTTACTTCTCTTATTATAGGACATATTACTACATTTTCAATAACATATGAACATTGCGCGTTGATACCAACTTACTATTTTCATAGATGCAATTTTTTGTTAAGTTTTTATCGATGTAATAGTTTGCACAGCGTGTTACGAAGATGGACATTCTTAATAACTTTTTCACAGACGTCGAATTAATCTTATTAATGAGCGTACGAGACGACAGACGTTCATTCGATCTTTTCTAATCTACTTATCATTAATCCGGTTATTATGGATAGAACGAATTCAAATTGGCAAGATATTACTTATGCAAGTACAACGAGTCAAGCCTTGGCATTGAAATCGAACGTGCTCGCAAACGGCAACGTTCGTAAAATGATCCATATTACATAAGTTTATCTTCAAATCTGGAACGAATCATAAGAAAATCGTGTCGGTAATATGGGGTTTCGTAACTGATAATTGCAATTGTAAGCAATATGCTTCGTAAGCCTACGTCCTACGTCATCAAACGTGAATTTATACTCGTGTTTGAACCGACCTTGCGGCAACACCTTGATCTTGGATGTTGTAAACGATGACTGGATCTCTTAAACCTTGAATAATTTAAACAAAAATAAATCAGTCCATCCGGCTGATTAACTTGTTTGAATGTTGCAAACGAAGGAGACACGTAATTAATGATACTGCGGTGATATTTACATGATTACTAGTACACAAATGATGTTACGTGTTTGCATTTTTTGTGTAAACTCGAAAAACCATAGTTTTTTGTCCATTTATTTATAATTGATAACAATGTGCGCACGTTAGAAGAGGATAATCTATTATAATTCATCCGAGACAGAGGAATTATTACAATTATTACGATACGATTGAATCATTAGAAATGTTGAATTATTTTTCAACAGTTACAATTTTTTATTTACCACTTTAAAATATGGGGACGCATTATTCGTATTGGATTTGTATTGAATTTTACTTCTTTATTATGAATACACAACGGATCTTTATGCAAAAGAAAAATTGTCTACCTGAACTGCAACAAACTGGAGTAAAATGGAAATTTATTTTCTTTCTTAATTAGGTTGGAACGTAATATAATAATGTTTTTAAATTCTTTTACAGTTTTTACTATTTTAAATTACACCTACTCATTTTTTTTCATAAATATGCATGAAATCTGCCGCCTAATTACGAATATAGATACACTTTATTGATTTTATAGGACATTTCGTGACGCTTCAACGAATTGATTTCGCAATTTGAATTTCTATCTGGCGCCTACTCGAGTGTCAAAATAATGCTTGGCATTTAAATGATATTGGTTGCAACTTGTGGAAAAACCAGTTTGGTGCATTCGCAACTACATACATTACGTACATGCATCAGAAAAATATGCATGTATGCTTTGAAGTTTAAGTCTAACCAGAAGAATTGATAATCATCGAATAAGTACGGTTCTCAGTCAAGACACTATCAATGACACGAGTTAGTCATACTAATAATGATTTCGCTTTCGCATATTCATTATGTTTACTTAATATCATTTATCTTCATCATCAACGTCAATTATCTGAACCTCGATTATCCGAACCAGTGAATCAGAGATCTCGAAAAGACAGTCTTCGATGGCTCGAAAAAATATTAATGATTACTTTAACAAATAAGTTTTGTTAACATTAATTGTATATTTATAATTACTATTTATAGTAATAGAACGAAGAGCTGGATCTATCACCCACTTACAAATTAAATAGCAGTGTTTGTCAGAAATATTAATCGGATGTGCTCAGCAATAAGATAACGTGCGTTCAAGTGCAGCAAAAGGATTACTACTAATACTCATTGGTAGAAACATAAATATACCAATCTATTATAAACCCAGATAGAACTTGTGCTGGAAGATAGTTGTGGTTTCGCGGCAGGGAAGTGTGTTGGTACGGTTGGAAGTGAAAGCGTACACAAAACGAGCAATAAATCACCTGCATTGTCCTTCAAGGTGTAGCTTTGCATTCATTTTTTTTTACGGTGATTGAAACGAAACATTAACCACGCTAACGACCATTAAGCTACCCAAAGACTTATTGTTTCCTCCGAAAAATTTAGAATTATTAAAACAAGAAAGAAGTTTAACCCTCGTTTGTTGTAAATGAGGGAGAACACTTTTATTTTGCATAAAAGTTTTAACATATTCATCCCTAATTATCGAATTAATAAGTCTCACTATGCAGATGCATGCATTATTTGGCGACACAAATATTTCAAATACTATTTAATATTTTAGATTTTATATTGCTTAAGAAAAATAGTAATTTATATAAGATATACAATTTTGAAAATAAAATACTTCTATTTCAACAATTTGATCCACAAAATAAAATATTTCTATTTTCTTATTCCTTTAATTCTCTTATTCTATTTTCTTATTCTTTTAATTTTAACAATCTGAAACACGAAATGAAATATTGGGTTGGCAAATAAGTTCGTTCGGTTTTTGTGATTTATTCCACTTCAAAAACCGGACGAACTTATTTTGCTTTTTGCATTATTATTATATAATACTCTGAGAAACCGCATAAACATATAGTCTATCTTATCGTCAAGAAACGATTTACACTCGTAAATGTTTTGAATTTGAACCATTATTTTCAGGAATAATATTTAACATTGAAGTTGAAAATAAAGAGAGAGAGAGAGAGAGAGAGAGAGAGAGAGAGAGAGAGAGAGAGAGACAAAATACAAGTATTTTCAACATTTTTCAAATAAAACACTATTTTCGAAGAAAGTTATTGCCTGAAATAAATTATTTTATTTTCAAAAATTACTGCATCGAATAAAATATTTTATTTTCAAAGTTGTACGCATACTTTCAAATAAATAGGATTATTTATTATTTACTATTTAAAATACTATTTTCCCAGCTCTGTTACTATGTTTGATATTAAATGAAACTAATGTGTTTGTTTGATTTTAATTTTCCGAATGTTTGTCAGGTATTTGGTTACTGTCCCATGATACCCTTTAGACCGGTAGTTGAACCTAAACATCCAGGTGCTTTTCTGACGGAAGATCCTGCAATCTCATCGCGAAATGGTCGCATGATGGACATACCATGGATGACAGGAGTTACGTCTGAAGAAGGATCGATTATTGCACCAGGTAGTAAATAGTAAATACCATTATACGTATATGTATTTAATGTATCACCTCATAATACATTCATTTTTAATTAAAGTCTTCTTGTTTAGAGCAGCGATTATTGAATGATTTTTTGGAGTGAAGGTAAATGAACTGTTAGACCGAATTCAATTTTCTTTCTTTGTTTCTTCTGTGGGATACAAGATAACATGGTTTCAATGTTTACATTACTTACGTCGTAGTTGTTTGACAATGGAGTTTGAAGATTGAAACATATTTCAATCAACAAACACAATCACAAACACGAGAAACACTTTTATTGAATTTAGTACGAAAGAGTTATTTATGTACATGTAATGTTCGAAGGTCAATTTGGAAGGCGTATAAAACGACTAGCTACTTTGGATGTAACTTCATTAGTTTGTAGTGAATGAAGTTTTAACATGTTGCACGATAAATATATCTAAAACAAAAGAAAATTTAAAGTTTTCGAAGAATTGAGCCACCCAAAGTATCCTTTTAATTTCTCAACTGTTGTGATGAGGTCTCCGAGTCTCTTTGAAATTTTTCAAATTATTGATAATTTGATTATATTTGTTATAAGTGACGTGTTAACGGTACCACTTATTTTGATGTACCAGCTAAATTGATCTGAATACTTGATGTTGAAGAAAATGTGAAAATACTGTAAAACGAAAAGAGAATCGAGAACGATTATATAGGTTCCATAATTTTTATAATTAGACAGCAAATCTTTATGCATTTATGGCTTCTGAAAGTTTTGAAAATATGCTAGAATACAAAATTCCACAGAATTTAGTACAATTTTTATTTATTTCAGAACCATAAAGACTGCTGCCACTGAAAATAAGATTTCGTATGATTCCACTTTCTTAAAAGCATACAAAACTTGAAAATTGCATAAACAACCGCAGTCTATTTATAATTCTGATATGGAATATATTATGTCTCGATTATATAATATGATTATTCGTCCAGTTGCAATTAATAAATACATTTTATTGTTCAAATTTAAATGTATATAAATTGTATGAAGGTAAATGTATGTAAATTGAATTTCATTAGGACTATATGCACGCAAAAATGGAGCATTAGTGAAGAAATTAAACGACGATTTCCTAAATATTGCTCCAATAACACTGTTGTTCGGACAATCATGTCCTACAAAGGAGATGAAGCGGGTCGCCACTGAAATTCGAGAATTTTATTTCCGCGATAAACCAATCGACAATTCCACCAGATTTAATCTCATCGATGTAAGTATATCTGATCATTTATAACGGATCTCACTGTATATCATTGTCTCGATTGAAGTTTATGTTGATAAACACTTCCACTGTCACGGAAATGTTTATTTTACTTATCATCTTATTTTACCTACAGTGAGCCACGAAAGTATTCGAACGCCCTTTAAAACAGAATAATTTTTTATAATTGTACCAAACGACCTGATTGTTTATAATCAATTAGAAGCATTGGTTTATGAAATGTTATGCAAATAAGATTTTCCAAAAATTATAATTTACAAGGTTACATGCAAAAATAAAAAAGATATTTTTTAAAACTTTTTTATTTGGGCCCTTAATGAAAATGTAAAATATATGTTTTGTAGATCTATGTTAGTTTTATACACATGCTGAAATCTTAATCGAAATCGGTTAACATACACACCAGCTACAAACGGTTAAAAATGGTGAAAATCATAGTTTTACATGACTTGTGATCAGTTTCTGCTTAAGATCCACAGAATCGTACAAATTTCGATGCGTGTCGTTTTTTCCTGCGTTAACCGATTTCGATGAAATTTTCAGCATACGTATAACTAACATAGATCTACAAAACATATATTTTACATTTTCATTAAGGGCCCAAATAAAAAAGTTTTAAAAAATATCTTTTTTATTTTTGCATGTAACCTTGTAAATTATAATTTTTGGAAAATCTTATTTGCATAACATTTCATAAACCAATGCTTCTAATTGATTATAAACAATCAGGTCGTTTGGTACAATTATAAAAAGGTTATTCTGTTTTAAAGGACGTTCGAACACTTTCGTGGCTCACTGTATAACGATCGAGACATGATCAAGTGCACGCGTACCTGGTAAAAATTCAAAGACGATTTTCTCGAATACAAAGCCTCACATAATAAAATTTTATTGTATATTTTCTACTTATTTTTTCATGTAGCGTCACCCCCTTTTCGCTTGTATAAGAATTTTCAATTCAGTTTTCAATTACGAAAAAACTATTTTTATAGATGTACAGCGATGCTTGGTTCACCCACGCTGCTGACAGTTCAGTACACGACTATCTTGAGAAACAGTCTTCCCCTGTTTACTACTATTATATGGCTTATCGAGGAAGTGCATCGTTCAGTATTATATTTGGTGATCCGGATAGCGATTATGGAGTATGCCACGCCGATGAACTACAATATTTATTCCCTGTTGGAGAACAATTGTTTAAAGACATACCGCTCAGCGATAAGGATAACAAAATGATTGACACGATTACAAACCTCTGGGTCAACTTTGCAACTACTGGGTATGCATTCTAAACAATCGATAATCTTCTGTAGTAGTCTTTCATGGGAACGTTCCGCGTTTGTCAGGAATCGTAATAAAACACACTTAGGGGGGCTGGACTCGCGTTTCTAGGATTGCAAGAGAGGGGGATGCGCCTTCTCATTTGGGGTTTTTCAGTAGTCAAAAGTGCTGGGTAAAAGATCGACCAAGCGCGCAAGCTTCCCTACTTTTGCGTTTACGAGGCATAATTTGAATTATTCGGAAATAAATTCTATTGTGCTATGATACCACAATATACATAATAATAATAATAATTACAAGTGACAAAATTGTTCTAAATATTTTTCTTACTAACTTATCATAGACTACGTTTTTTAGAGAAAAAGGAAGTGTCCCGATACTTTTGAGCGTTAGTGTAGCTATTTTTATAAAGCTGCGACAGCTACATGCTGCTGAATAATGCGAATTACGCTTCGAAAACGCAAAAGTAGGGCACTTTGGGAAACTTGCGCACTAGATTGACCTTTTATCTAGCCCTTTTGAGGTAATGAAAAAATGATCAGTAATGAAAAATTATCGAGAAATGAGAGGGCGCATTCCGCACCCTTGCAATCCTGGAAACGAGTCTACCCCCTTAAAAATAAAACGTGACGACACATTTCTTCTTTTATCATCGTTATCTTTCATTTTACATGAAGTACTTGTCTTCTCAGTATCTGACCTTCAATGTACAAGAGAACATCATCAAAACAAATATTGTATTTAAAAATAAACGTTCTCTCTAGCAAAATTAAACATTCTCAAACATTGAATCTTTAAAATTTTCGAGTCTCCGAAAGTTTCAGAAGCACCATAAATTCATAGTTAGACTGCGGCTTTTATGCATTTATGACAAAATGGAGTACATCTAATGCAAAACGATAAAACCGTTTAAGGAATTTTAAAACATTGTTGCATTATATTTTTTGGAACCTGTACCACGCAATTAATGCAGATCATTTGTACTACAAACATGTTTCTAATTTAAAATCGAGTCACTATTAATATTTTTAAGCATGAGCAATTTGTCAGTTGTGTATTCCTTAATTATTTTTTTCAGCAACCCTACACCGGAAGTGTCGAAAGACATACCTATTAAATGGAAACCAGTGAGAACGGATGCCCTTGAATATCTTCGTATAGGACAGGATCAAGTTGAGATGTCGATGAACCTTAATCAAGACAGAATGAACTTTTGGAAAAGTTTGCCGATACGGCCTGATCTCATCGACAGCGATAAACAGACACAGCGAAAAGACGAGCTGTAAAAATGACTTAGGAACTGTTTTTATGATTAAACGCGTCTCGCGAATCGTAAAATAGAATCGATAACCGGTGCTAGACAATATAAATCACATCCTCGGTCTCGGTCGCTTGACATTCCCAGGTTAAAATATTCAGAAATTAGTCGCCGTTTACACGACCGCATTGAAACTATCTGGCAAGGTTTACTATGAACAATGAACACGTGTTAAGCGTGTTTTCCTGTTGCACCATCGTATTTCTACGAATTGCGTGTAATACGAGGATAAATATTCTATTCTAATCCTATCCGTGTCTTTATAACTGTGCAGTAGACAATTATTTTCTAAGTTAAAATAGGATTTTAAGCAAAACCTATCGACTGCTATGCCCTTAAATGGCACATAAGGGGTGTTACACCTTTTTAATTACTCTAAACCATAATTTCGAAACTATTAAAGACATTATGTCTAATATCATTTATTTTCTATGCAAATTCAGTGTTCAATATTCTACAAGGCTCTCTTCCCAAAGTGATGTTATAATTATATTGTGTAATATATTATATTTAATCAGCTACAATATTTTTAAAAGCAATAATTGAAGATGTAATAATACAACAAAATATTGAATATACTATTTTTGTACATTGATGTGTTATGATTTGAAATTGTTTAATATTGAATTATCGTGTGCTACATTAAAAGTAATATTTTTATTAGTTGCATCAATTACACACGCATCAGTATATCTGTATTACGCAGTCGTTTGAGCTCGAACCTAAACTTAACGCTGTCGCCTGAGTTTACAGACTTCTTATTTGTGTTGTGCAATAATCTTTTTTTCTATTCAATAATATTCTTGCAACGAACTTTCCGATCAATGGTATTGTGACAATAGTACTGTCAAGTCGTGAACGTTTGTTGTTACTTCCGGCTGTGAGGGAGTTATAATTGAGAAATAATCCGTCGAATATATCAATTTCGAAATAGTGTATGTATTATAGAAGTAACCCATTTGTTGGCAAATGTCATCAACAATGTGGTTCGATTAAAAAATAAGCAACGTCATTTCCACTGATTATAATAGCATAATATGATGTACAGAGATATGCTACAGAGAAATAAACAAGTTTATCTTTTTTTTCACTTTTTTCTTCTTACTATTGGTTTTTCCTTTTTTTTCTTTTTTTGTTGATGCTTTAACGACCGTAGACGGAGGAATCACCACCGATCGAATTCTCGGCACCGGTGGTGCCAACGCGGTGCAGACTAAAGAGTAATCTTCAGTCTGACATGTTTCGAATATTTCGAACTTGCGGTGTAACCAACCCATGTATTTGTACGGGATTTCCGAATAAATTTCGAATCCCAGTCTTTCCACTGTAAACGCCAGGAGAGATTAGTGATAACTTACATAGCCGCTCTACGAAATTCATAAAACCGGTTACCTTTCACTTTATGGACGATGAAGACGTACCGATCGTTTGCGCAGCATCGCAAGAGAACTCCCCAACGCATCCGGAGTTGATTTTGGTCGCTCGACTAACACAAGAACGCACCAACGCAGTACCGATGCCTTTTTTCTGCTTCGTGGGATTCACGCATAGAACGTCGATGTGAATCAGTCTCTCTGCATCCACCATTTCGTAAAATTGCGCCTCCGTAATAGCGTAATACTTTAACTCTGCGATTTGGTGAAGCGCATCCGCTTGGCTTGGCTGCTCAATGAACATTCCAATTTCAATACTAGGAAATCGACATTATTTTTGTACTTTCGCTTAACACTATTGTTCGCTACCGAAAACATACTGTTTCACGAGCGAGACACTCGAGTGCCCAACCACCAGTAAGCATTATTTAAAATCCTCGACGAAGTTTGCTATTGAATCTATTGGGTTGGAAAGAAAATTCGCAGCATTTCCAAATTAAGAATCGCAGATAAAATTAAGGTATTTATTCATATGTTTATTCAATAACACGAGAAGTTACCTCTAAAATGGCAAAAAGTAATAGAACAGGATGGAAAATATGTTATTGAATAAATCTATGAATAAATATCTGAATTTTAGCTTTCAATTTTAATTTACAAACGCTACGGATTTTCGTTCCAACCCAATATGTTACATTATCTATGTTACGGTTCGAAGTATTGATATCTATGTTAAATAAATTATTATGGATATAATTAGGCTCAATATACATTCCCAAAGAAGAATACGTATATGAAATTTATAGTGGGTGTGTGTACAAATTATTCGTAGACCTTCTAAAAACGAATAACTTTTTCAAAATTGGACCCAACAGCTTCAGTTTTTTTGAGACGTTAGAAGCATTCACCTTGAATTTAAGTTCTGTTTGGTTTCTGTCGAGATGTGACGCGATAAGCACGCCTACAATTTCTTGACTCCCATCTTGAAGGGCACAGAAGCTGAACATTTCATGCATTTTGCCTAAAATTATTGTCAAACAAGCCCTGATAGATGCAACGTCCTCAAACAAGTGAACAGCTTTGCACATTGGTTCCGTGTAGCAAAAATTATCCTAAAACATGTGAAGGTGTTCACTAGGATGGCTCTTATTATTTACGCTTCTCAAAAATTTTTGTCAATTTTGTTTTACGGTACTCCCCAGGGTTGTTCCAAATAATTCAAGAAAAATCTGTACAAAGTTTGAGCACCCAGGGATTACGTCTCGTAAACGTAAAAATAGGACTTTTTAGGGCAATTACGGTCTAGAATGACCATTTATATTTTGTGAGCATTAAATTAATTATTTTAATGTTTAAGGGCCTTGAGGCACGTTATTCCGTTATCCTAGGGTGCTCAAACATTACACAGATTTTTTTGTAATTATTTGGAACACCTGGAGGGTGCCGTAAAAGCATTTCAAAAGTCGAAAATAAGAGCCACCTAGTGTTCACCTAAAGGGAAGAATACTTTTGAAGAAACCGAGATTATTAGACTGCGGATTTCATACGAAATTGATTTCCATTCTTAATAGATTTAATAGGCTAAAAATAATATAAGAATAGTTCTAAATTCATTTAATTCTTTCACTATTTCATATTCTTCCTATCCATATTAGCGTCACAGTGTCACAGTCATAAATCCATAAAGTCCGCAGTTTAATGACAGTGTTTGAATCTTCAAGAAAAATAACGTCAAATGATAATACATTAATATATTAGATGATTGCATAAGTTCGTGCCCGAGTTGAAAATAGAATTCAATGGTTAAATTTTAAAGAATACAACTTTATTAATCAATTATACATATAGTCACCATTCTTCTCTAATTGTAGAAAATTTAACCATTTTTTAATTTTAATTTAACCAAACTCTAACCAAATCTTTAAAATTTAACCATTGAGTTTTATTTTCAAATCGGGCATGAACTTATGCAATCATCTGATATTACATGCGTAATAAGTAGACGTCGGAAATGTTTACATATAAAAAGTTAATATTATGAAAATATTTATATAACATTCTGATACTTTATGTCTGTCTTGGAAGACGCTGTGCTCGTTTAGCTTCGATTGTTTCAGGATGGTAGAAAACTTGGAACTCATCCGTTGATTAGGAGAATTAACACGATTATGCAGTCCAACAGAACGAACGTACAGTAAAGTCGCGATTTAGCTCCCTGAGGATCTCCCAGGATCTCCACGATCACTATCCATTCGCCTACCCCTTCCACTGGGGGCATCTCCGCGAGGGGCCACGAAGCTCGAGCTGCCTCGAGCAGCGAGCAGTGTCGGCGACCGCAGCGAGCCGTGTTTACATGCTGTTCTTTTCTAAGTTCGGCATCCTTTATACTTTTGGCGCGGTCCGGTCAGCGGGGTCGACGTAGTCATAAAAATATAGTTTCCCTACACGATCTCTGACTCTGCTCGAGACATGGGTGCTAGATCACGACTTTACTGTATTATCAATTAGGTGTCTTTTATAGATTATGTAGACTGTACTTCGAGCAGTAATGTACTAGCACAAAGCGTAATGCTTGCATGAATCTGTCCAGACCAAGATCGACAATTTGGTAACCGCTTGATTTTCTTTCCCACACTATAGCTGCATCCAGAGAAATTGGGATTCCTTGCAACGATGCAGCTTCCGTTGTTTCGACAGGACCCTGCGCGCTGATGGAGCTACTCGCGACAATCGCACTACTCATTTTGCGTGACAGACGCATTTTCACTAATGTTTAGCACGAATATATGAATAAATGCACTGGGAATTTTGCTTCGGTGATGCAAGTAAGGTTAACTATTTTGAACACTTCCAATATTGTAGAGGAACTGCAATTTATTTCCGGTGATATATTCACATGCTTCCATACTTTTGTTTCTAACTTCGCGTTCCAATCACGGCCGTCTCTACAGGCCGGAACTTCGAGTAATTTTTTTTTAGCAATTAAAAGAATTGATTTACCAAATAAAATGCAAAAAAAAATTTTGAAAAAATTGCAATTGCTAAGAATTACACGAGAAAGTAAAAGAGGCACCACTTATTTATTAGAGCCCGTAATGAAAATTTAAAACATACGTTTCGTAGATGTATGTTAGTTATACACATTACACATGCTGAAAATTTCATCGAAATCGGTTGACGCAGAAAGAAACGACACTTTCTCTCTTCTGGATGCGTTGAATGTGAAAAAAACTTTAACGAGACAATTTTCATTGTTATAAACAATTTTGCGGCAAGTTTCTCTAACAAATGTTCACCGATCCAGAGGTGTAGATTCACCCCTAGGACCTAGGATTCAACCTGTACCTAAAAGGGAAAGGGAAATCGTTGCCGCGCGCGTATCTCATTCTGTATACATATTTATAATATAATATATTTAATTTTATTACTCATTCATTTTGACTTTACTTTTTCCATAATTCGCGTCGAGGAGTTAAAAGACTGAAGATAACCAACGATCGCAAAATTTTGAACTCCGAAGATAATACATGAGATATATCTGCGGTTACAATCTCTTTGCAACGTTATAAATCAAAGCATATTCAAGATACATCGTTCATTCACTATCAAAAAGAATATAACAAAGCTGTAAAGTAGTGGTAAAATGGATGATGATCAAAAGGATGAGTTCAGCTTACAGGTTGAAGCACGAATGAAAGCACCTTTAGTATGGGACTCGTCACCCAGTTGTATAATCCAGGACCTGTTGGAGCCGCAATATGACGAAGTTCTACGACTGATCAAAGTTTAGCTATGAAATAGGACAGTGCGCAACGCCGTACAATCTCCTGTCAATTTTATTTATCAGTTTTCATCGATCACGACACTTTCTCGATCTACAACATAGCTGAAAGCAACGTAATCAGATTTATATTTCTTTCAGCACCATTACTTTCGCGAGGAGCCCATGTGCAAAGCGTGCGCGTTGCTGCATGATCAACCATCCGTAAATGGCTACTTAGAGCTCGTGAGAACATGGATGCAGGACACAACGAGCTTGGTTGCTTGCAGCACGAAATCCGGTCGCGTGATAGGTGTCGCTATCACCAGAATAGATAGCCTCCCCGAAAAAACGGACGTGTACAACCGTGCACAAGTATGCATTTAAGCAACATTCTACCTTGCTGCATTTAAGGGGACATTACATTTTCTCGGTCGAAAATTTTAATAATTTTTATGGGACTGATGAAGTAATGAAAAAAGATTTTATGAGTCCGTAATTTTTTTGACATATATCTTAAAGTCTTCAAATACAAGAAAACATTTTTGCCTAATTTTGTAAATGATTTTTTATAGGGCTCTTTTTGCAACCTCATGGAAGTCATTGATCTGCTGAACGTCTGAAGAAAAAGAATAATCCTTAGAAAAAGTATGACTATGGCCCCAGTATAGACTACGATTATTTTGTTCGAGCAAATATTCACAAAAGTTGGTGGACCTCCAAAGTTGGTGGTCTCAAACATAGCATTTTCTTCGTAAAAAAAACGTTCAAAATTAAGGAAAAAATGAACCAATCTTATTTATTCTAGCCTATACTGGGGCTATAGTCATACTTTTTCTAAGGATAATTCTTTTTTTTTTCAGACGTTCCAGTGAGCCGCAATCGCGCACGTCAGCAGATCAATGACTTCCATAAACTGCAAAAAACCCTATAAAAAATATTTATAAAATTATATAAAAATTTGTTCTCGTATTTGAAGAGTTAAGAGAGGGATCTTGCAGATCTCGCTGTGCCCCACAGTCGAAATCACTGCCACCTCCTGATGGACAACCATGTATATTCAGCGATTGTAATGGCTATCATAGTTCAAGAAATGCTAACGCGGTTAAATAAGCGAATGCCATCATTTGGTTGACGTTTATGTTTTAAGAGTGCAAGTATAATGCAATACGATCAATTTTTTAGATTTTCGAAGGAACCAAATTCAACAATATTATGCATTTAATGAACACGTTGATTCTACAAACGGACCCATACGAGAAGTTTGGACAACCCGAGTATTTCCGCATCTATCTCATCTGTGTACATCCGTCATACCAAGAAAAAGATGTCGAAGTCGCACTGCTAGATGCGTGCGTGCAAGCAGCTAAGTCTCTAAAATTTTTGTCGATAGGAGGTATCTTCACTTCCGGTGCCAGCCAAACGAAAGCACGCTGTTCCGGCTTCACCCTTTTCTCCGAGATACGCTACAGTCGGTGGGTTGTCGAGGACCGTGTAGTTTTTAATGATCCAGGCAGGGGTAACTACTCGGCAGCTTTCATGGGTATGTCGATAACAATCGAAGATGAAGAGTTTCAACCGTCGCAAGATAACACAGTAACACCTTCCTCCGAGAGAGAAATCTCTGTTAAAAGTAGTGTAAATGTCAATTCACAACTTGGGACGTTGAAATCCGTGGAAAGTAGCCTGTAGAACGATTCAAATGTATACATATGAATCAACGATATTGTGAAATGTATAATGGAAACACCAGTTTATAAATAGTGTTCTAATCAATGAAAAATTATTGGTGGGTACACGTTCTTACATTGATCTTTTTATTGATGACTTGTACTGTCAACATTGTTGCTAAGGTAGAAGGAAAGAATTTTTGAATTAATAAAAGTATCAGCTCATTAAGTCCACGATTGATAGAATTAGTGAATAAAAATTTTGCATAGAACATTAAAAAATATTTAATATATGTACTTTTATTGACTGATTCCACTGTTCGTTGATCCACTGGAAAGTGGATACCTGCACAGGTATCATTATTCTTAATATGAGTTAGATCCCACGGACGTAGGACGTTTGGATGTAAATTGGACATAAAAAGGACGTTATTGGGAACGGAGATGCCTTCTGCCATTAACTTGCATATACCTTTATTAGTTATACATTTGATAACTTATTTCTTATGTGTGATACCTTATAATCTGTCTCCATTTACCTTTCTAATGCACAATATTTTCAACTATTCTTTGACCAATATTTCGAATGTAAATTACAATATTTAGGTACGTTACGAATTTAATTAATGAAATGAATTCAATTAAATACTTCAATCAGAAGTCCTGGTTTCTTCGAATAATTTAGGTAAATCTGCTTTTGAAATATGATCCCATATATGATACATTTCCTTTTCCGATGGTACAGCGTCATTTACCAATTTTTTATATTTCTCGAACGAGCAAATCTCATCAGAGTCATTGAATTTATAAGTTGTCAATTCTTCCGTAATTCCACTCCAAAGAAGCATCTAAAAATAAATGCATGTTACAGAAAACTTAATTACGGACTATGTACATTGAATCGATAAATTAACATACTACTCAAGAATAAATATTAAGTAACGATACATTATTTTATTAAGTTACGAATAACTATATTTTAACTGTAATTCTTTGCAGTCCTAATATTTTTTTAAAGTGTTAACTTAATAACAATAATTTTTAACTCTTATTTTTTAAGTATTTTATGGAAATAACTAAATATTGTTCATCTAACTAAGTAAAAAAAGTTAACATTATACAATACAATGCATATTTAAACTGGCAATCTAAAAATACTAATTGTAAATCACTCGACAAAGGAGTTCCTGTAAATAAAATTGATGTCGAGTCATACTCGAAAGGGTTAATTTGTGCAAGGAATATTATAAAAAAATACCCTAACAAACGGCTTGCCAGCTTCGTCCCTTAGTTTTTCAAGTATAATCGCAGTTCCATAATTTGGCAACTCTGGTTCCGTGAAATTATGAGCTCGCACGAATCCTGCGATATTCGTCTCGTGTCCACTGTATAGATAGATTTTACGAGGTCTTGCACGTTCTTCGTTTAGTCGAACGTTATCGATAAATTGCTTGATAAGCGGGCCTCCATTTATCCGTCTCATTTCTGCCGTGTATGAGCGAATCTCGTATTCAAGTTTTACAATGCGTTGCATCTTTGTATACACCTCATTAGTAACCCACTCCGGAAGTGTCAGATCCATGCTTTTCTGTAAAATTATTTCGTGTGTAATGCGAACTAAAACGTGAAGAGTACGAAATAATAATCATCTCCGTTTACACCTTACAAAAATAGTTTACGATACCTGTGCTGTTAGCAGATTATAAATTTCGTACGCTTGTTTAGTGTTAGTTACGTTTGCACCAGTTTTTTCACGTAGAAACTTAAAGAAATCTTCGTATTTCGAAACTTTTTCAAGAATTTCTCTCGATCTCCGTGCATTCTGTAATGCTTTCAAATATCTGCGGAAAACACGCATCAATGTAAGTCTACAGTGAATCCAAAAAACTATTTATACACTAAAATTTTCATTCCCAAGAAATTGTCGATATTTGAATTGTGATCATTTCGGTAGAAAATATGTATAGCACAACAATATAATCAGACTTCTTTTCACGTTTCAAGCCTCTACTTTACTATCCATTGTTCACTTTATCCAAGATATTTTTGCATAGCACAGCGGCTGGGAAGCTTAAAACTCTCTTTTTCGTCCAAAATGTAACAAATTGACACGTCTATAAAAACGTCGAAAAATCTTCTCGTGACTGAAACTACCGTAGACTTAAAGATTGCAGCTTCTCCTTTAAAGCGAATGCTTAAAACTTGATATACGCTTTTTCCTAGTCAATTGATTGAGCTTTAAATGAATGGTGTACTGATCGTCCATCAGGAGATGGCAGTGATTTCGACTGTGGGGCGCAGAGGGATCTGCGAAACCCCACTCTTGACGTCAGACTGCGAACCTCACTCTTACGCTTCTCAAGCGATTCAGCCAATAACGGAGTAGGACATCAATAGCGGAGTAGGGATATCACGCGGTCCCTACTCCATACAAGTGTTTCGCTCCTGATGGGCGATCAGTACCGTAGGTCCATGATCAGTACTCTCCGTGCCTCACAAGAAGTCCCTTGAGACTTGAGACGGCATAGAGACAAAGGGGGTCCTCGCTCGCAGCCAATGGTTAGACCGAGACGTCACACACTTTAGTCAATAATTCGACTAGAACCGAAAATGCCAGTGGAATGACCCATTCGCATTCCTTTCGAATTCCTGCCAGGAGACCTCATGTGAGGCACGGAGAGTACTGCCATCTTTGCAACAATATAAGGTACACCGTGATAGCTATATCATGTAAAAGAATTTGCTACAAAAAAGATGGTCTACGAAAGTAGAGGCGTCCAGTTTCAAAATGAGTGTAAATTAATTATTGTACTATTTTACCTAACGAAATTATCATTTAAAAACTCAATTTCAATTATCAGTTGAAATATTGACAATTTCTGAAGTATCCAAAATTTAGTGTTCAAATACTTTTTGGATCCAATGTACGTTACAGAAGTTACACTTGATTATCGGTTGTTACTTGTTACCGCTCGCCTTTATGCTTTTTTGTTGGCGAACAAAGAAAGAAATATCATCGAATAAAACGCTTACACTGGAGAGAAATCTGGTTTCATCAGATGATCCACTCTTTCTGGTATGTATTGTATTGGTATTGGCATCCATGGCAATCTACTGTTCCATGTTTGATTCGCATTTGGAGGATAGAGCGCAGCTAGAACCAACTGTAAAGACATCTTTGTTCTGTCTATATCTGTGCTGTGAGCGTATACGTCACTGGGATGATAAACATCTCCTAAGAATTCGTCATAGCGTTTTCTTAACATTTTCCCGATGCGATATTCTGTCATTTTCCCTTTCTGGAAAGAACCCGTTCATTACATTTCAATAAATTAGTGTTGATAAATGTATGCCTTATTTATACGCAAATACTAATATAGTAATATAGTATATACTAATATATATATACTATACTACTACTATACTACTATACTATATATAATATATATACTATACTAATATAGTATATTAATTATACGTAAACACGCATTTAGATCAATTACATTGATTAATTGGCCGAGCCCCCATGGTTCGTACGTCGACACATCAATCGGATCTTTCGGCCACATTTCTTTCTCACGCGGTGTTCGTTCTCCATGTCTTAATAACTGGCAAAAAATGAAGAATTTTATCAAACAAATTATAAAGTGATGAAATAGTTTGCATACTATTAACCCCTTGCCGTAACATTTTCTTTACAGTTACAATGATTAAAACGTCTTTATCCCGAATAATGTCGTAGAAGAGAAAAGAAGATTTATATTTTTTGTATGGCTACATTTATTTTAATGCTTAAATATTGATTACAAACACTTTGTATGTGTTACACTTTGCTCAAAATCTTTATAACGAGTGTGACTCGTTAAAATACGGCAAGGGGTTCAGCAAAATAAATATTCTCCATACAGGGTGTCCCAAAAATGTCGAAGAAACTTGAAATCGATGGTTCCTTAGGTTATTTGAAGTAACTTTTCCTGGTATAAAAATATTCTCCCCGGCTTTGTTAAAGAGTTATTAACGAATAACGGACTCTGGCTCGGCTAATGGCAATGCCACGCTCAGCGAGACCTTTCGCCGAGCTGGAATCCGTTTAATACATTATTATTTAGTGTTTTTAATGCACAAATCAAGTTATTATTATTAATTTGGAAGATAATTATTATAACTACGCTCAGATTGATCGGAAAAAGGAAAAAATTACACTTAACAACCTAAGAAACCACCCCATTCAAGGTTCTCCGACATTTTTGTTACACAGACATTCATTTCTTTGGTAACACAGTCCAACAAAACAAAACTTTTTTCATGTTCAACAATATCTGTCGAGTGGTCTTATACAGTTTGTCATTCTAAAGCAAAAAACCGAAAGCAGAATTACTCTATCACGCGATATTGTAAAAAAAACATGGTTTCGTAAAATTCTATGATTTTGATTTAAAAAAAAACGAGGAGTTACGTAAAAACTAAACATGCGAGAAAGTTCATGTTTGAGTTAAAAGATAGAGGGGTGTATTTTTACTCTTTATACAGGGTGTTTGCGATAATTTGTATTACGTTGTAAACGGCAAACATTGGAAAAACCCGAAAAGGAGGAAGATGTAGTGTATTTTCCTATCTATATATATGATAACGTATCTCAATTGTTTTGTATTTTTAATATTTTTCTAGAAACAAAGGTGACCTTCATTCGTTTCAATGGAATACAACATACTAGTAAATACAATATTACGAAATGTTAAATTTATTTCTTCCATTTCTGCCCTGAACGCCATAATGTACTACATATAATGGTTGAATTATGATATGACGTAAAATAATATGTATATATTTAGTTAACGATTTACACATTTTAGAGGATTTTTCTAAACGCAGTTCTCTTAATAAGACCTTGACCTTTGAGAAAGTGGAACTCAAACATTTTTAAGAGTTAAGAAAACATATAAGTATACATATAAAATCTCCGGCTAAAAAATCTGCAATTAGAACAAAATAAGTTCCGCTAGTTTTATTAATAAAAGATACTGAAACCACACCTCAATTTTCAAATTTCAAGTTTCAAATTTCAGTTTTTCTCCATTTTTTCGAAAATCGTTCGTTTTGCATAAAAAGTAATAGGTCATAAAAGACGCAACCTCTCCAGATCTACAGGTTTTGTTGAACATATTTTTCGACGTGGCAAACAGTTTAGAAGATATTCGAGAAAAACGAGTTTATGAGCATTAAATTAATTATTTTTATGTTTAACCCATTTGGGGCACGTTTTCCCGTTATCTGTGGGCACTAAAACTTTGCACAGAGCCACCCTGTACGTTTATATAGCCAATTATATATTTTCTTGTACTTTCTAATAGTTGTAAATGCTTGTTAAAGTTTCACAAAGAGCTGACGGGGGTACTTTATGCGCTCTAGTTTTGTATTTATGTGAAATTTGCTATACAGTAATGAATTCTACAAACGTTTTTGATAAAGAAACCATTCACGAAAAGTCTTTAGTTCGGTTAGTATATGAGCAGGTCAAGAAAATGTTCATTGACAGCGTGTGTTCGACGCGTTCGTGCCACGCGGCCATTGCAGCTTCTTCTAGAGATGAAATTATGTACATAGTTTGAAATGACGCGCGACGCGACGTGTCACAAAGAGTTACGAAAGAGCACTGGTGAAGACACAGTGTTGGATGAATGCGAGATACTCCACCAATTAAAATAGATATTGATTGTCAACATATTCAAATAACGGAGTGTTTGAATACTGAACAAAATAATATTATTCAAAATGGAGTGCAAGCTTGTACTCACCACCTGTAGTAATTCCACCCTTAGTTCCGCTTTCGCTGATTGATGAAATAAACCTAATACACAAGCGAATAATATTAAAACTAAATTCAAACGAGTCATACTCTCGAAAGAAAGATGTGAACAAAATGGAAGACTTTTTAAGATTATATCTGGGACGGCTCGCTCCGCGATTATATGTAATTGAAGAACAACGCTACTCTAGGAGGGGCCACAAGATAATGACTCTACGTTCCGACTGAATGATACTATGTATTATATCAGAACTCGCGCCAAGTTCATGTCACTCACCACCTCCACAATATACTACCGCAATTTCCGATCGCAACAATGCAAACGATTAAAATAAACGTTCGAAAATTTAAAATATTATTATTGCGGAGCAATAAGTGCATGTAATATATTATAAAAACTATTTTAAGATTACATCAAAATACCTACGAATAAATGTGTTCATTGAAATTCTGTTCCCGATATTACTCTTCGTAACAATTGCTAAATTAAATAAATTCGCGCGTTAACTACGTTGCGTCACCGTATCGCTCAGTTTAACATTGTATGTGTATGTATACGTATTCGCTCGATGGCAGCAGCACCACCTAGAATGTATATTCGAACGACAGAAAGATAATTATATAATCAAATACAAATGCGTGATAACCAAATGTTACCGTAGAACCAAAGAGAAACGTTTTCTTAGTATTCCCTGAAATACACTCATACTTTACGTACTCATATTGGTTGTGAACTTTATTATCAGAGGTACGTGCACTTTGGTATCCCGTCATACACAAAATACAGTTCAAATTGCTTAACAATTTTTGTAGAATCACGTTGACACGAGCAATAATCCACTATTCAACTAATACTATTATAATAAATGTACATAACGCTACGTAATCGACACATACAGTTCGCGCGTAACATTTAAACCAATTGTTTAAACACAACACGTAGGAATTGAATTCTATGTATACCGCTCTGAACATATTGCAGGAACTACACAGTGTTATGTAATGATAATTGATCGTTTTATAACCTTTCTCATAAACAAAAATAACATTACGCTTGCGGTAAGTAATATTAGTTATTGCATTTACCGTTTTCTTTCCTTTGGAACAGTTGCTCTCATTGCGTAACAAGTAACAAGATTAGAATTTCCATTAATGGTTAGATTAGTTGTCATGATAACTACATTAATATAATTTATTATCGAAACATGGCTTGGCACAAACAAAAAACTTTTACTTACGTTTTATACATTTATGTACATATGTAATTGTGTATAATATATGTATACAGGGTGTCCCAAAAATGTTCTACTTACTTGAAAGTGGTGATTCCTGAGGTAATTTGGAGTAATTTTTTCCGTTGCAAAAATGTCCTCCGCGGTTTTGCTAAGGAGTTATTAATGAAAAACACGGACCAATCAAATGGCGGCTACAGCGGACGGATGCCAGCTCGGCGACAGGTCTTGCTGAGCCTGGCGTTAGCATTGGCTGAGCCGAACTCCGTCCGCTGTAGCCACGCTCTGATTGGCCCGTGTTTTTCATAAATAACTCCTTAACAAAACCGCGGAGAACATTTTCGCAAAGGAAAAAGTTAATTCAATCGACCTCAGGAATCACTCCTTGCAAGGAATAACAACATTTTTGGGACATCCTATATAGTATTGTAGAGTATAAAGTATCGCATATAATAATACTATTAATGTACAATAATATTAATATATCTTCAAATTCAATTGTATTCTTGCATAAACAACAAGTATAAAACACATGGTATTTTATAAGTCTCCAACTGTTAACCCTTTTGTAGTCAACCCGGTACCCGGGTAGCCATTTGCATTTCTCTCAACAACTTGTTAACACTAACCGTACCGGCTACAAGATGTATCGGATACACATTGTTTTATAAAAATGACAAGACAACGCATTTAGATCTTCCACAATTTTTATAATAATACGCGAGTAAATAAAGACATTTATTGAATAATTTCTGATGGAAGCGTACCGGTCGTGGTACAGGTACTACTCTAAAAATATTACAAAATTTCTCTGAATGCCCATATTCTTTGCTCGTCTTAAATCAAGAATTTGTGCAAATACGTTACGGTTTTAAATAACCTATACATTTTGGTTGGCTACATAAGGGTTAAGAAGAAAAAAGTCCACGGTCCACTTTATTAAAACTCTAAGTTAACCCAGCACCAATTAGCACTAAACTTAACCTGATGTAACAACGAGAGGCGATCCGCAAAGGAGAAGAACCTTCCTACCAGGAGCACTCGTCCTTAGCTCAAGCAAAGTTAACGTTCGAAAAGTAACTGACAAATCTCAGGTAATCAGCTGAGTCCGAAAAGAGGGAGCGGGGAAGAGGCGGGAGGACTCTTTGTTGTCGTGAGTCATTGTTATGGTTTTAACAATCCCGCCACCTCTCTCACCCCTTTCCGGTACCAACTCGCGAGCGCCGCCGCGCCGCAGGTCGCGCAATCCGCAAAACTGTCATTACACGCAATATGTATTGAAAATATTAATTATACATATCGATATTCTAAATACTAATACCTCAATGTTTTAAAGTATATAATGTACAACATTTATAATGTACGAGACAAAAGTTTGTCTATCATATAATTCGTATATGCACTTAGTTTCATTTTAGCGCCATTTTTTTAAATTTGAATGAGTATGTTTCTCTACTGCAGCGCAGAAATATTGCGTAAGATTTCTCGCGCATGCGCGGCGATTTTAGCCTCGGTAAAGAAAAATTCTAGATAAAATGGAGTATCTTCAGCACCCCGCAGAATTTAAAAAATTGGTATGATTTGATTGTGAAAAATGGATGTATAACATGTGTATTTGTGTATATTTCAGTATATTTTGTAACTCGTAGGGCACGTCCTGCAGTCTTTTTGTCCGGAACAGATTGTTTCGGTACATTCCCGCCAATATAACTGCCTCAGGGCTCTCTCTCTCTCTCTCTCTCTCTCTCTCTGCTATCTCATATCGTAATATAAAACGTCACTGTTTTGGCCGCGCATGCGCGTGAAATCTTGCACAATTTTGCACTGCTCTACTCGCAGTGTTGCCAGATCGAGGAAATCGAGGGGAATACAGTTTACCCCCTCTCTAATGATCAGCCAGTCTACGGCAGGGGCCCCGTGGTCTACGGCAATGTAGCCAGAAAGTGCCGAAACCAGCACTCGAGGGGTACATAATCTCACCGTGATTCCCCTCATCTGGCGACCCTGGTCTACGGCTTAGTGGGGGACGTTGGTGTGTGTGCATGGTGCCGGAATAGGATAGTGGAAGGAGAAAGGAGGAGAGGAAAAAGATATCCATTTGGATATCTATTTGGCGACACTGCTCTACTATAGTGTAGCCCCCTTCAAACGCCACCCTGAATCACTGTAGTTGAAATTTTAAATGTCGTGTCTGAACAGTGCCTTTATTTTTCCACATTATGAATAAACATAAAAGCGAGGCTGTAAACTGTTGTTGCTTCGAAAATGCAGACAAAGAAGGTACGTAAATTTCGTATTTTTAAATTTGTAGCAATTTTTGGTACATGTCATGTCTGTGGTCGTTAGGAAGAACGCCACATGTCAGATAATTTCACTTTCGAGAAGTTTTGATCACTAATGCTTTGACATTTTTTTTAGCCTTTCGAATTTGTTTTCATGACTTCTTTCTGGTAAATACCTAAATCCTATATACTATAATACATAAACTCAATTTTTTTGAAATTGTGATATGCGACGTTTTTCCTTACAACCACAGGTGAATTCTTCCAAAAATCTGTACGTATAAAGGGTGTCCCACATAACACACTTTCCACGATTTTTTAAGTACTTGCGATAATCTTACAAAAAAATATTATAAACAAATGTTGATCAGTTTTCGGTTGGCTATACATTGCAATAAAAAGTTGTTTGTTGTTGACATCCTTTGATTCCAATAATTTTTCACATTACATTATATTATATTTAGTATCACACTTCAAATCAATGTCCTATGTCCTATATGTTCACCCTGACCGATTGCTATTGCTATTGTACTTCTTCTATATTCTTTTTTATTGTTGTTTGAATTTTCAAATTTGATTGTATTTGCAATTTTTTAAAGTGCGTATACATACGGTTAATATTTTTCCTAGTGTGGTAATTGACACATTTCTAATCGACAACGTTTATTATAATAACAAATCTGTGCTAGTATATATATGAGATAATTTTTTTCTTTGCATTCTAAGCTTTTTGAGATTCAAATGGAAAGATATGTAACACTAAAATGTTGCTGGATATGTAAATAAAAAGTTTTTTTATTGTTGACTTCAATACATCTCTATTATATTTGAAATAAAAAATATTTAAATTTTTACGATTTATATAGATGTGGTATTTTCACACATATTTTTCATATCAGAATGTGTTATGTATGACATGAATGTACGCGAGTACATGTTGCATATAAAAATATGTCATCCATTTGATACGAAAGATATTTATCCGTGAGTACCTAAAATACTATTGAGTACGCAGCATAAAACAGAACCATGGGAAAATATTGAGGGCTGTGGCTGTTTATCGTGCTTTCTGTACGCGTATACATTTAAATAAGAACCTAACAGAGGAGGTTACGTTCGGAAGTTGTGTTTACATTGTTCTAAAGGAGACTAATAATGTGACACTCTCTTATTTACACAACGTGGAAAGCAAAAGATTTATCCAGTTAATACTTTTTCATTACAACAGATATTATATCTAACATAACGTTTAGATATGCTCGTAAAATATATACACGAACAACAGGAAAGATACGCGTTCTGTTGTACATAACCTTGCAAACATATAAAGCTTATATTATAAACATATATAAATTGAGATTGCAAGAGTGAAAAGCATAATCCATATATATGTATAATGAGATGATAATTATAATTTGATTTCAATATAATTAATAATTGATGTGAAAAAATGTCTGTCAAAAGAAAACCTGACACTCAGGTACCAGCAGAAGAAAGTGACTTGTTGTCGATTAGACCGCTGGGTGCAGGGCAAGAAGTAGGAAGGTCATGTATTATGCTGGAATTCAAAGGCAAAAAGATTATGTTGGATTGCGGTATCCATCCTGGATTGTCTGGAATGGATGCGTTACCATTCGTAGATTTAGTAGAAGCAGACGAAATTGATTTGCTATTAATTTCTCACTTTCATTTGGACCACTGCGGAGCATTGCCATGGTTCTTGCAAAAGACAAGTTTTAAAGGACGATGCTTCATGACACACGCCACCAAAGCTATTTATCGTTGGCTGTTGTCTGATTACATTAAAGTTAGCAATATTGCTACGGAGCAGATGTTGTATACGGAATCTGATCTAGAGACCAGTATGGATAAGATAGAAACGATTAATTTCCATGAAGAGAAGGATGTGTTCGGAATCAAATTTTGGGCTTATAATGCTGGACATGTATTGGGCGCTGCTATGTTCATGATAGAAATAGCAGGTGTTAAAATTTTATATACTGGAGATTTTAGTAGACAAGAAGACAGACATTTAATGGCTGCTGAAATTCCTAATATTCATCCGGACGTCTTAATTACTGAATCTACTTATGGCACGCATATACATGAAAAAAGGGAGGATCGTGAAGGAAGATTTACAAATTTAGTTCATGAAATTGTCAATAGAGGAGGAAGATGTTTAATACCTGTGTTTGCATTGGGCAGAGCACAAGAACTATTGCTTATTCTGGATGAGTATTGGAGCCAACATCCTGAACTTCATGAAATTCCCATATATTATGCCTCCTCTTTAGCAAAAAAATGTATGGCAGTCTATCAAACTTATGTGAACGCAATGAACGACAAAATTAGGAGACAAATAGCTATTAACAATCCTTTTGTCTTCAAACATATTTCTAACTTAAAAGGTATTGATCATTTTGATGACATTGGGCCATGCGTAGTAATGGCTTCTCCTGGTATGATGCAAAGCGGCTTGTCAAGAGAATTATTTGAATCTTGGTGTACAGATGCCAAAAATGGAGTTATAATAGCTGGTTATTGCGTTGAAGGAACACTGGCTAAAACTATTTTATCGGAACCAGAAGAAATCACAACCATGTCTGGGCAAAAGTTACCACTGAAAATGTCTGTCGATTACATATCATTTTCTGCACACACAGACTATCAACAGACTTCGGAATTTATACGCATATTAAAACCGCCACACGTTGTGCTGGTACATGGAGAACAAAATGAAATGGGAAGATTAAAAGCTGCTTTACAAAGAGAGTACGAAGACGATCCTAATACAACAATGGAGATACATAATCCTAGAAATACTGTAGCTGTGGAATTATACTTCAGAGGAGAGAAAACTGCTAAAGTAATGGGCACATTGGCAATGGAAACTCCAAAAACAGGACAAACATTGTCTGGAGTTTTAGTGAAAAGAAATTTCAATTATCATATGTTAGCACCTTGCGATTTGTCCAAATATACAGATATGAGTATGAGTCAAGTTATTCAAAGACAAAGCGTATATTTTTCGGCATCGTTACCAGTACTGAAACATCTTTTAATACAAATCGCTGGAAATTTAGAAGTGGTAGACGATAAAAAGTTGCGTGTCTTTAAAAATATTGATGTTACGATAGATGGGAAAATTGTTACTATGGAGTGGATTGCGACACCGGTAAATGATATGTACGCAGATTCTGTTTTGACTGCAATACTTCAAGCTGAAATGATGGAGCAGCCACCAAAAGTACTACCAGCTCCTACGAAAATGGATAGAATGCATTTTAAGGAATGTTTAATAGAAATGTTACAAGAAATGTTCGGCGAAGATTCTGTCCCCAAAATTTTTAAAGGAGAGAAACTCTATGTAACGGTCGATGGGAAAAAAGCACATATAGATTTATTAAATTTAGAAGTGACTAGTAAGGAAGACGAAACTTTTCAACAAATAGTACAAACAGCAGTAACTAAACTACATCAATCTTTGGCCCCGCCTTGTGATACAATCTAAAAGATAGTATTTTTTCAATTATTTGTAAAGCAACACGTTTGTTTATAAGATTACTCTAATTATATAAAAGTACACAATGTTAAGTAATTAAGTCGTTTCATTTACTCTATAACTGATTGATATGATACAGATTACATTATTTGTGCATTTTTATAGATACAATAGTATAATTTATGTATAAAAGTATAAAAGATTCATTGGTATTTAACCCTTAGCAGTTGAATGATAACTCTGAGGCGCTACTAAAATTGCTGTACCATTATTCAAAATAATGAAATAATGAATCACTGAGCATTTTTTTAGGTATTGTATGAAGGTTGGAAGAAATTTTTCATTTTCGAGTTAAAATAGTTCCAAGTGCAAAGGATTAAATATTTTTCATACAACACTTGTAAACTTTGTGTTACATTCAATGTCTGCCTTCGCTAATCTGTACATACAAATTCCATGTAATATTTATAAAATTATTCTGTTCGATTCCGTAAAAATACAGTAAATAAATATACATTATTTATACAAGTAAAATATGAAATTCATTATCTTAAACTATTACTACATGTAAATATATGCAAAATACGCATAACATGACAAATACAATAAATATAACATTATAAATAGTAAATATCTGAAACATGATTAATTGGGAAAGTTATGTTTAAAAACGTACTCGTATAAATGTAAAATACTAAAGATTGTACTCTGTAAGATCTCCCCATGCTGGACCAACTTTGAGTTTTATCGGTAACGGTACAGCAAGTTGGCATACTTGTTCCATTGATTCTTTTATTATTGTCGCAACTTGTTGTAAATCATTTATGTTCACCTAAAACGAAATAATTTGAGAAACTGTAGACTAAAATATAAGATAAGATTTGTAACCGTCCGGATTAATGATCATTCTGTGTCTTGTTTAATCAAAGTATTGCAAATTTAATACAGTTTTGTTTAATGCTTACCTCGTATAGTAGTTCATCGTGAATTTGTAATACCAAGTAACCACCTCTTTGTAATGGATCCTTGCTACTACTTCTCAATTTGCGTTTCAGATTAACAGTAGGCATAATAGCTGTTGAAGTTGGAAATTCAAATCGCATTCTTTCTTCAATATTGACCATTGCTTTTTTTTGCAATGTCTGCTGCTGAACCTTGCACTTTAGTGTTCACTGCTTGACGTTCTGCTTGAGCTATGAATTTATGAATAGATAGTAAAGTAACGATTACCACAATTTATAAAGTAGAACTATCTTTCATTGATAATTAATGCTATTATTAGACTGCGGATCTTTATGCATTTATAGCAAAATTGAGCAGATGAAATTGTAAATTGTTGGAAAATTTTAAAAATTGAAGATGTCAATATATGATTCCTCCTCTATTAAAATCATTAAGGGAAGAAATAACATGGAATTTGGTTCTATCTCTTGCAATCGATGCAAACAATGTTTATTTTGCATAAAGATCCGCAGTCTAGCTATTATTAAAGAAGGGGCTTTACATTTTTCTGCTAGATTAGAACTTGTTAAACCAGGAAGCAGTCTTCGCCTTTCTAGAATAGTCGTTACATATTCGTTTGCACGTGCCTCTTCGTGCACACTGTTTAACCATTTTGATATACCTGGGTATGCGTTCATGAAAGATTCCAAAAATTCTTTTGCTTCAGTTTCATCTATAGATAAATTTTCTGCAAGTGTTCTCACTCCCATACCATAGACCATTCCATAACATAGTTGCTTCGTATGTTGACGCATTTTATCATCGACCTGTTTAAAAATTTGTTAAAATATATCGAAAGATAGTGAATATAAAATTTTGTTTTTCCTCCCCCAACATACTTGATCTTCGGATACACGGTTCCAGGTTGCTGCAATATTTTTAAAAATATCTCCCGGCTTCCTCATAATGTTGCACAATGTCACATCTTTAGAGAAATGGGCCAATATTCTCAGTTCAAGTTGACAGTAATCTGCTGACAACATAATGTTTCCTATAGCTGGTACGAATGCCATACGGACACTTATCACAAAGCTATTATCCACGGAATTAAAGTCCTTTGGAATATTTTGTAAATTTGGTTCATGCATTGACACTCGACCAGTCAATGTGCTCGTAACACAATTGCCATGAATTCGAGAGCTGGATTGAGCCAGATTTAAAATTGGATTAATAATCTGTAGTACAAAACACAATTTAGTACATAAAATTTTATAGTATGTTTCATAAGAGAATAGCTGTATCTCTTTAAAGTATTTTATACACATACTTTCGACTGGGTTGCACTTAATTTACGCCATGACATAACAAGCTTGGCTATAGGATGATCAGATTGCTCTAATACGGCTTTATTAACACTAATTTTTTTCCCTTTATACAGACCTAAAACCTAAACAATTCAACAATTATATCAAAATATTCTAAATAGATTGAATATATTTTAAGCGTAGAAATATTAATAAACCTTTCCAACTTCCTTAGACGATAAGAAATTCAATTTTCTTCCCGCTAATACATACGATCGTTCTTCTAACGATATTATTTCTTGATGGACAGCAGAGGATAAATCTTGTAACGATTTTAAAGATACACCCAAACCAGTTAACTCCATACAAGCTAGTAGAATTATTGTTTTCATTTCAATATCTAAAGTGGTATTTAATATTTCGTTAGTATAAGAAAGCTTGAGAAATAATTTATTAAAATTACACATTAATAACAATAAACTATGGTGACGATTACCTTTAAATGTATACAATAACGTTGGACTTATTTGTTCTAATTTATCTAGAAGAATATCTAATATATGCCACGTAAGTACAGTTTCTGCAGATGCTCTAAATTCCCCAGGTATCGAGCTTTTAATATTTAATCCGGGTCCTGTATCAAAACAAGCATCTACTCGTTTTACTATAAAACATCCTTGTGGAAAATATTCTTTTACCTATTTACGAGATAAACATTTTTCAATACATATATACTGTACTCTGAATGCGCATTCATATATTTTACCATTTCATTGAAATTTTTTTCGTCAACATTGCTATCATGCAACCAACTTGCTACTTTTGGGTCCAAAAATTTGCAATTTGCAACAATACCGCAACACTCGTACAAGATTTTAAATGTGTCCTTAGTTGCAAAGCATTTTATATATAAATGTGTATTAGTAAGTATTTCTTTTAATAGCTTCATTTGCTCCTTGCCTGGGACTTTTAAATCTGAAAAATGATTATTTCAGTGATTATGCAGAAAGAAAAATTGATACAGATATAACTTTACATACCCTGTTCGTTACCAAAAGAAATATAATATGCAATATTACTTTCCCAAGAAATAGCGGCACCACACACTTTCCTATTTTCATGAACATAATTTTCTTGCTTTTTAGATCTTTTTTTTCGGTCGGCAATGGTTGAGTTGACAATTTTAGAGCCAATAGCATATGCATCGTTGTTATACAATTCACAATTTAAAGCCAAACCAATGTATCTTTTTTGCATTACTTCGCGTTTGAATAAATTAAATGTCCCCCTATCACTTCCAACTTTTATAATATTTAACGTATTCCAATGAATTTTCTCGTTCATATTACTTACAACTTTAGGTTTGGGACATGTTTCAACCATTTTTTGCGTTCTTTTTATGCCAATTTTGGATTTTTGTAAGACCTTCCCAGATTTTATTGGGGTATCCTCATCTGAATTTGAAATTACACTATCTGTGCTACAATCTTTATAAATTAATACATTGTTCGCTAGTATTTCCTTCGATGATGGTTTAATATTATGTTTTTCAATTTCTATTGCATTTGAAACAGGAGTAGAGTATTTTTTTGTAGCATTGCTCGATAGAGGATTGAAAAGTTTTTGCGCGTTTGGCTTTTTCTTTTCGGAATCCAATTTACCTCTTATTTTAATACTTGTAGTAGGTGTGTGCGTATTTTGTGATGCGACTACAATATCGTCTGAATCTGATTTGTTTGAATCTACCGATAATGTCCGGTTTTTGCCGAACAGAATGACTTTTGTAACAGGCGATTTTTCCACATTATCTTTAAGTTTACGCTTCAGTGACACTTTCTTCAAATTATCAGGAGTGTTTGAACATTTCTCATTATATTTCTTTTTCATTTCTGGCGTAGAATGGTTTATACCAGCACATTCTTTAATCTGCTGTAAGTTTATATTTTCTATGTTTTTTACATTACACTTGATCAATTTATCCGCAGTATTCTTTTCATTAATTTTATTCAACTTTTCCGGTAATTTATTTGATTCGTTCCACGAATCATCTTTCCATGAAATTATGTTTGGTTTTGTTTGCGAAATTATAAAATTCGTTGAATTTTTGTTTACGTTTGTAAGATATGCATCCTGTTCAATTAGTGTTTCTGTACATATGTTTTTAGTAGCTTGTACATTTGTTTCTCTTTTATCCTCTGTTATTGGTTTGAATTCGGGCAGTCTAGAGTCTTCAAATTCAGAGAAATGTAAAGAATCAATGATGTTTTGTTCGAGAACGTTACACATTTGCGTATCAAGATTTAAACTATCACCGAATAGACTAGGACTTCTTGAAACTCTTTGTTTAGCGTTATCTTCAAAATTGGATGTTCGGATAATGTTATTCATATTTATCTCATCCGAGATTTTTATTTTTCTTGATGGTACGTTATTCGAATTTTGTAAGCTTTGTTTATTTATTGAATGATTAATAATAGTATTATGAGTTTTATTTTTTCTAGGTTCCTTATAACTGATCAAAGAATCGCTGTCCCTTTTCCTTTGTGAATCACATGCAATTTTTGGACTACTCTCTTCGAAAAAATCAAAGGAAAATTTTCCATTTGGTGATTCGGAAAAATCTGGAATTTCTAATTGCAATAATTGATCGGTAAGTTTGATGTCATCATTGTTTGTTTCTTGAACTAAATTGGTCTCCACATTACATCTCGTATCTTTAACATTTTCTGTTACATTTGGATTAATATTAGACTTTGCATCTTCATTCAACTTATTACTTAACAATTCTTCACACTGATAAACAGAATCAGTATGTTTTTCTCCAAGTTTACTGTTTGCTGGAACTTCAATTTCTGAATTATTACTTGTAGTAATGTCGATATTTGTAGTTTGTAGAATTGTATGTTTATCATTTTTAAATGTACTTCGTTGTATGCATGGATTAGTTACACTGTGAGATTCATTTGTGGTAATGGACTGTTCGTTTTGTTTCCATGACATATCATGCAGTCCTAATTCGTTCTGTAATTAAATAAAAATATTATAACGTTGTTAAATAATTTAGGAGCACTTAACTAATATTAATAACAATAATTATATACCTGAACTAGTAATCTGGCTTCATGCACTAACATTACTGCAGCTTCATGTGGTGTCAAACCATCTTTTCCAGTTACAAATACAGTCCTCATTTTATTTCGTTTTACTGCTTCCGATTCATGCTCTCCATCTTGTTCTTTTTCACTAATATACAATTTTGGTGAATTGATAATATTTACACATATTAACCCTTCCGACCCGACGGAGGTACGCCATCTGTCCTCTCGCACGGCCGACGACGCACTGTTTTCGCGAATTGATTTCATATCTTTATATTTATAAATAAAAATCAAAAAATGATTGAATAAGATATTAACTGTTTTTATTTAAAATATGTATCGTAGACTCATAAAAAGACGAAAATTCATCATGTTGCATCAGGATATACACCGTACGTCGTTCGTCCGCATACGATAGATCGTTAGGACGTGTACCGTACGTCCTTTGGGTCGGAAGGGTCAATTAAATCATTAAAGGTCAAGTATTGCATCATTATTTGTATCATACCTTTCGAAGGGCAGAGCTTTATAAAGTGCACGTTCAACGTCAAGGTCATTGGCAACTGCTAAATCTGCTACGCTTGTAATTCCTTGTTTGTAAAGACTTCTAGCACGAACTCCATTCAACATTGGAAGCCGTAACAAGTCTAGCAATTCTCTGCACACGCCAAATTGTAAACGTGTTTGAAATTGAGACACCAATAATTCCATGCAGTCCCAACTCAGTTGTTTGCAAAATTGTGTGACCATTCCTAGACAGAGATTCGAAGTGTGACATTACTGGTATCTTTTAAGTTTCCTTGTAACGAATTATATTACCAGCAAAAGTAGCAGCCGATTGTTGTAAGCTTTGAAGAACTCCACGACAACAACCATATTTCTTGCAAACTACGTTAAGAGGAACTTCACGTACTAAATCGTGTAAAGCTAACGCAGTGTAAAATCGTTTGTGTATACTGAGCTGAAAATAGAATGTAAGAGTACAGTGTAAGTCCACCAATTTTGAACAATTTAATGATTGATGTATTAGATAACGGATAATTTACTGATTTCCCTGGTCGTACGATGCCTTTAACAGCTGATGTTAGAAAGCGTTCTTCTACGCCAACAAGTTGGCCAACTCTTCGTTCACTTTCGGAAAGCACTTTCCACAATTCCAAGAAGGTCATCCAATCGATTTTTCCAATTTGACTTCCAGAACTGAGAGGTGTAACTAAATACACTACATGCAATTCCGTATCCAGAACGAAACACCGTCTTGCTTTTTGTAGCTCTTCAAGTAAAAACAAACCATCTTTAGGCGGCATTGACGCAGCCAAACATGCTTTCCCGAAAGCAGTAGCCACCCATCTATGATCTTCTTCAGTTTTTTGTAATCTAGCAGACGGTACAATTTTTGTATAAAATATAAACATTTGAGTTACTGCAAATACTTATAGTAATACAGATTAAAATACCTACAATAAGAATTCATTATCTATTAGAAATTGAATTGCCTCGTTTGAAGGATTCTCTGTGCTATGTTCATTGCACAAATGTATTAAAGTACATTTAATGTACAGCTCAAGATCTAATGGAGTATATACAACTTCGCTAGCTATAGCTTCTAAAAGAGCTCGAATTAAAGGTCCTGGGTCTTCAAGACACGACACAATTGGTTCCAAAGCAGCCGATAATAGTGATTCAGCTGCCTTTCGTTCATTTGGTTTACACACGAGTATGCTTTCTCCTATATTACAAAGCGGTAACATTAAATAATGTACTTCTACATGGTCAAATGTATAATAATACGATTTAAGAGGGTAGACTCGTTTCCATGATTGCAAGGGTGCGGGTTGTGCCTTCTCATTTCTCGATAATGCAAAGATGGGTTTTTTCAATAGTCAAAAGCGCTAGATCAAACATCAATCTAGGCCGCGATCGCCCTCAAAAGTCCTATTTTTATGTTTACGAGCCGTACTTTGCATTATTCGGTAGCATATAGCTGTCGCAGCTTTATGAAAATAGCTACATGCGCAGCTGTATGCTTCCGAATAATGCGAATTACGCCTCATAAACGTAAAAATAGGACTTTTTAGGGCGATCGCGGCCTAGATTGATGTTTGATCTAGCGCTTTTGTCTACTAAAAAACCTCATCTTTGTATTATCGAGAAATGAGAAGGCGCATCCCGCACCCTTGCAATCCTAGAAAAACGAGTCTACCCCCTTAATCATACCTGCAGTATCTTTCCCCATTCTGCCTGCTCGACCTATCATCTGTCTATAGGTAAGACTATCCAATAATCTACTACCAAACATTGGAGACCTAACAATTACTCTTCGAGCTGGTAAATTTACACCACTACTTAAGGTTGACGTTGCTACAAGCACTCTTAAAGATCCTGATCTGAAATGATTAGTAATAGATTACAACAAAATCCGAATCAGTACTCCGAAATGTGTCCCATTTTGCGTGGAATGACTATAAATAAGTAAAATAGTTACCTGAAAGATCCTTCTATAATATCACGTTCATCCATAGTAAGACCAGCATGATGAAAAGCAATTCCAAAGGAAACTGTGTGTTTCAGTACATTGTCCAAACCTGTTGGGCTACGCTTTAATTGCTCTAATGTTTCAGAGATTAATGTAGGATTTAATTGGTGCCTTAGAATTGCACCAAGCGGTGTATTTTCTCGACCTAAAGAATAGAATGTATATTAGTTTTTAAATAATGGTTTCTATAAACTAATAGACATGACACTGTCGTTAACTGTTGATAACAAACCTAATTTGAAAAATGCAGCTGCTATCTGCTCAGCTAACTTTTCACACCAATTTTTGGTTGAACAAAAGATCAGCACGCTGTGACCATCTGATATTGTTTCAATGCATAAGTGAAGAATATCATCTGTATCCGAAGTAATCTCTGGCATTGGTATTAAAGTTCTAACGAGGCACAATTTATTATCATAAACGTTTTTATCAATCTAAAACGTTAAAATATTTACGTTAATTTTAACTGACATAAGCTTTTTGTTTACTTTCATTACAAAGTACCTTGCACTGTTCATTTAAAGGTATGGGTCTAAAATCTGTCTTATACAGTTCTGCATCTAACCACTCTGCTAAGAGTGATAAATTTGGAAGTGTTGCAGACATACCAATCAATTGTATATTAACATTTTCATCTCTGTAACAGAACAAAACAAGAATGTATACCAACAACAATTTATTAACATCATCATCACGCGTTGATAATATAATTGTTTATTTATTCTGCAAGAATCAGTGCTGGATTAACCAATAGACAAATAATTCAAATGTCTAGGGCCCAGCTTCAGTACAGAAAAAAATAAACAACAAATTTATATTGGAATTAAATGAATATATATATTTTTCACTGTACTTCTTGTTATTTAAGATTTATTTAGAAGCAACTTATTGGGGCTCCAATTTTGTCTAGGACCCGCTAGAGGCTTAATATGGCACTGACAAGAATGATGTGCTTATTAAATTAGATAATTAGTAAAGAAGAATATGTTGATTTTAGTTACCTAAGAGTCATATATTTTAATTTTGTTAGAAGTAATTCCAAAAGGTATCCTCGATTCGGGTCTCCAACAAGGTGCAATTCATCAATTACTACGGCTCCTAAATTTATTAATTCATTTTCTTCCATTAAACGATTTACTAGAGAATTTGCTTTTTCAATAGTTGCAATTGCAATTTGTGTAGCTGCAAATCCTCCAGGAGGAGCTACACCTCCCATAAATCCCTCAACTCTAACACCACTGTCAGACAATAGATCCTGTCAAGTTTAATTTATTGATTAGAAACGCACCAGACTTTAAATTGAAGCATTAAAGTAAACAGAAGATCTTACTTGAAAGTAGTACATTTTCTCTCTGACAACAGATACAAAGGGCAAAATAAAAATTACTTTCTTTCTTCTTTCCAGAACAGTTTTTATCATAAGAATCTCTGCTACTAATGTTTTTCCTGCAGATGTTGGCGCAGAGTATACAAGATTACGTTTCTCTTCCATAACTTTATGGTTTGTTAAACATTCCAATTGCCACTTGAACATTTCTTTTACCCCTCGCGCTTCATATTTCTAGAAAATACAATTTTTCTTTTCACATTACAAGTAATAGTTATATGTTTTTTAAGTAAAGCATATATATTACCTGAAGAATATTTGGGGGTAGTCCCCAAGATGCTAATTTGTATCGATCTTGAGTACCGATAGTGGAAACAGAAGGATGTATTTCTGTTGAATTTTCCATGCCACTTTTTATAATATCGCTTTTCGACAAGTTTGAGTTTGTCGCATTTTCCGTTATATTTTGTGCAACGTCATACTTTCTGCTATTGTCGTTATTATGTGTATCTGCTAATGTAGACTTTTCAGATTGTTTTAATAATAGATTTGTTGTATTCGAATTCAGCGAAACTTCACATTTTATGTTATTAATATTGATATTTTCTTTGTTCACTGTACATAAGTTATATTTCTTTTTAAATAAAGTAGTGCTTTTGATCTCAAGCTTATTCAATGTACCAATTTTGCTACTACTTTTTGAAATTTTTCCTACATCCTGTTGTAATTTATGGAGACTTGCATGATCTTGATTTATACTAGTCTTCAAATTAATTAAAGTGTTCAATATATTGTTCTGTTTAGAATGAATTGCTACGACATCGTTCGATTTATTTATTTCTTTAGAAAGAAATGTATTATCTTTGAAATATTTTTCCATATTGCTTTCATTATAGACAATATTCATATTTTTAACTTCAGCCTGAACACAGGCTTGTAAAGTATCATCTCCAAAGGATGGCATTTTATTAAGCGAATGCATGTTGATTATTTTAATCTATTCGAACAGCATTACAAAATGATAATATTTCAATAAGTTACAATCGATTTGTGTAATTCATTGTTCATTTGATTAAGCTTCACCTTTTTATAAATTGATCATATGTATACAGTTTAAAACAATAAATATCTTATACAATGTTTTATCTTTGATCATTTTATTTAATAAACTGTATAAATTCTACACTTGCAAGTAATCAAATAAAGAAAATGACAATTTCATTTATATACAATTATTGGAGTTGACACCACGAATTTCATTTTTTATAGGTTAACTTGATTGTTTATATTATACAATTTACATAATGCGAAACTGAGAATCAGGAGGCAAGTATATGCGTTCATTTATATCATAATTGTTCCTCCTCGTAGATTCAGAAATATTTACTTAAAACTAAAACATTATGAACAAAACAAAGTTTGAAACGCGTCCATAGACGCATTTAACAGCTGGCGTAGCGTCACCTGCGTCACTGCCATAGCTATATATACTTATCTGCCTAACTGCTTTTCTGACAGTCAGCAATCAAGCAGTATTAAAAGTAATATAAAGAAATATGTATGTATCTACATGAAATAATGTTACAAATTTCTTGTACTGAACATAAAAAGGATATTTAAAAAACTGAAGGTGACCTTCATATCTTGATAAAAAATCGGAGTAACATAAATCAGATTGAAGCACTGTATGTCTGCCTAGGAACCATGCAACATTTGTTTGAACATTTTTTTTTTGTACAACAAATAACTTACGAGTTATTTGAGATCGTCACGTTACGAGACTCACCCTGTATAGTACATGGAACAGCTTGACAAAATTTCAGAGCAATCGGCTATGTATATAGTTTTTTGAAAAATACGTTCCGAGAAAATCGAGTATTTTAATGAATTGAAGCATACAATTTTGGGAAAGTATTTTTAAAGTTCTATACTTTTAACAAATACGATAAGAAAAATCTGTCCCTAAAAGACAGCCCTTTAATTGTGAGAAGGAAATTCAGGTTTGAAAAGATTCGACGACGATCACAACAGCGCAACCTTTTTTGTGACGATCCTACAAGTGTGAAAAAGAGCAGTTGTGAAAAAATAAAGAAAGCAGATTAGATTAAAGCAGATACGAGGGTTGCGCGAGATCAGCGATTGTCAAGGGAATTTGAAGGCGTGAGAAATACACAGGGGGACTAAGAAAGGAGCTCTAAGACTCGAAGAATACTCACGAGAAAAAACGTTTTAGATGCGTAAGGAGTGTTACCTAAGACGCAGCTTACCTAAGATGCAGCTTAAGACGTTAGAAAACCAAAAAATTTGGAAGAATGAAAAAATTTCCCGAATTTTCCTTCGTCCATAAATAAATATGAAAGGACCGTCAAACGAATGTTCCTTTTGCAGTCGAAAGACTGCAGCACGTCACTTTCAAATTACTCTTTTCAGAGCTATCGTATATATATACTCAGCCATAGAACACTTTCTATTCAGTGTTTTAAATATTTAGGACACTCTAGTTTAGCATCATTTTTAACCCCTTGCCGTATCATTTTCTTTACAGTTAAAGCGATTAAAATGTCTTGATCCTCAAAAATGTCGTAGAAGAGAAAAGAAAATGTATATTTTGTGTAATGTACGGTTGCACTCCGCCTCGAAAAAAATCGTGTTCCCGATTTTTTCCCCCACTTAAAACTTTTTTCCTACATTCTTCACATAATAAAGCATTTCAAAATTCTAGAGTGGCGTTACCCCTTAATGTCGCAAGTAGCTACAATATATAATATCTTCTATTCTTCTTATTAAACGTTTTATTAAATTTATTTCAATCATTTATGAAAACATGCATCGACAATTGACAAGAGAATAATTGGTATATTCTGAAATATCAGAATAAAATATGATACACGAGAATTACGCATAAAGTACGAAATATTGAAATATATAAAAATAAAATGTGATGAGAAATATTTCGTTGCTCTGTTTATTACTATAACATATAATTATTTTCGGAAATCTAATTGAGTGATTCAAGTAAATTTTATAGACTTCGAAGGCAATAATGGAATACACTTGTCAAGAAGTATCATAAATGCAAAAGGTTGAGAATTCGCAGATTAACAGTAGGAACGTTTTTAATCCGACGCCAGGTCGGAAGCTTGAACAACTAGTTAGGGGTTACTGTAGCATAAAAAGTGATCTCGTCATTCTAGCTAAGACCTTCCGTTAAAATAAATTATTTTGACACTCATCTAGCGCGAGTAAGACATTCTCTACAACAGATTAAAAATAATATTCACTATCGGCGGATCTGATCTCCGTTACTGAAAAATGTTTATAGATGATCACGATGGGGGAATCGTTTCCAGGCGACTTTAATTTCACACTCGAGTAGAAGTATGGAAATAACATGCACGTTCATCCTTCATACGCGACACATTCTCTATCAGAAAATACGGGAGTATTTGAATATTAAATTATGGATCCGGCGTCTGCAGAACACGTTAATCAATCGTGCATTTATCAAAATTAACATTTACGATTTGATCCTGTATATCTTAAACGGTTTATGCCTCGCATCTTCCGCATAACTGAGTCCTCCGCCAATTCCTTGACACGCTGCGGCTCCATGGGAGAGTAACAGACAGGCAATCATGGAATAGACGCTCGATCAAGTTATAACTGCCACTCGTTTATATTTAATAAGCAGAAAGCTGGCATAGTAATAGGTATAATCACGTCGGGCGTAATGTCGAGAAATATTTTTCTGACATTGCTTATCAAGAGTGCGAGTACTGACTCCAGCGGCGCGCAGTGGGGTAAACCGATGAATTTTGTGTCAAAATCAAAGAACTTTCGATAGAAATGAGATAGAGCGATGAATTTCTTTAAAATCAAAGCTGAAATATTTCAGAATATGGAAAAACAGAGAGATTATTAAAAACAGAGATTAAAATCTCTGTTAAACTTGTAGAATTACAAGGAAAATGTGGTTTATTCAAAATCACGTGCAGATACATTTTTTTCTTGAGATGTTGATTGAAAGAATGAAAACGATAAATACATATCACATAAAGTGGTAAGTGACTAGTTCCTTCTCTTTTTCTGCTAATGAAACCGCGAACAAAATTAGAAATTATTGTGTACGAACGTTGAAACGTGTTGAAACGTGGATGTTAGTCAAAGAATATGCACAGGGAAAGATGTTATTTTTCAGTCAATTCTGTTTCACGTACAACAAGTCTTTTTGAACTCTAAAATCGCGCAATCCGAAGACTCCATTATTTACTCTAATACAATAAAAAGTTTTTATTGGGTTGACAAGAAAGTAATTTCCATTTTGTTCGATGATCTTTTGCCATCTTTCTGGTAGCTTAATAAAGTTATTGGCTATTTTCATAAAGCTGCGACAGCAACATATTGAATAACAAAATTTGGTTCCATTTCATCTTCAAATACCGAAATTACTTTTTTGCCAGCCCAATATTTAATGTTACGTTATACGTAAAGAAGATTTAATAGTACACACTACTTTGGAAAGTGAACAATTTAGCTATATCATTTATTCCCAACGTCATCTCTTCCTCTGATTCTTCTCAGTACCCATACGTCTTGATACTGAAGAGTGACACGCTTAGCATGCATCGATAGCACCGCGCAGTCCTCAAAGAATTGCACCAGGTACGCTTCAGCTGCCTCCTGCAGTGCTTCCAGTGCAGATAATTGTATTCTCAAATTACCGAGGTTAGGAAATAGGTTGAAAATAATCTCTCGCACAACCCGTCTGAAGGCAGCTTTCGGTATTAGCAAATTCACAGATCTTCGTAAATGCTGGATCTCTCTCAAAACGTGTCTGTGCCTGCGTACCGTCAGTTCTCTTCTTGTCAAAACATTCGTGGACCTTTCACGAGGTGCACGTGGACTACCAGTTGATCTCGGTCCAGATTTACGTCTTACCATATTTTTCTCAGTCGAATTGAATTTATTATACGACTTGACAGCAGTGCTGTGATATTGGCCAAGTTTCCTCGCGCGTGCGCGGCGATTTTAGCATCAGTAAAGGAAAATTCTCGATAAAATAGGGTACCTTGGTCACCCTGAACAATTTTTCAAAATTCTTATCATTTGATTGTGAAAAATGAATGTATGTATAACATGTGTATTCGTGTATATGTATGTATTCTTGTAACTCGTAGGCCACTCGTCTTGTCTCGTGTCGTTCCGCGTCTCTCGCCTTGGAGTCTCTTTGACCGGAACAGATTGTTTCGGTACTTTCCCGCCAATATTACTACCTCACCACCTTTTCATTATAATATACAGTCCCTGGTCATCGAATTACGACCACGAACAGAAATTTCACTTTTATGGTTATAATCATACAATATGGTTATATCGTAAACTCCTTCCGTTTTACACGTCTTTAGGATCACGGAGATCCTAATATACAAAAATATATGCACGATGGAGCACCATGTCACAGAGCCAAATCCGTCACAGTGAAATCCGTCACATCCCTGTGCTTCCATGGCCAGGTAATTCTCCCGAGAATCCTTCAAACGAGGCAATTCAATTTTTAATAGACAATGAATCCTTATTGTAGGTATTTTAATTTGTATTACTATAAGTATTCGCAGTAGCTAAAATGTTTATATTTTCTACAAAATTGTACCGTCTACTAGATTACAAAAAACTGAAGAATATCATAGATGGATGGCTACTGCTTTCAGGACAGCATGTTTGGCTGCGTCAGTATCGCCTAAAGATGGTTTGCTTTTGCTTGAAGAGCTACAAAAAGCAAGACGGTGTTCCGTTCTGAATACGGAATTGCTGACTGTTCGCCCCGGAGTGTAATTCGATGTTCAAAGACATCGCTGAAGCCCATTCGGCATCGAGGAGAAGTGTGAACGGAGCCTAACCGTTGAAGCAATCGCGTTGGACAAGCGGGCGGACAAGCGAGCAGACAGGCAGTCAGACAGACAGAAGCTGGAGCACCTGTCTGTCCCTCCACTCTTCTGCACGGTAAAAGGGGGGGCCCCGGCACTGGATACCCCGTGCCGTGGTTCAGTATCTCGTGCACGCTCACGCTGATAAGACCTTATTCTAATCACCCGTCACTTGGCGTCGATAGTCGTGCGCGGACCTTTCGCGCGATCTCACGCTCCGTCTGTTCCAATTCTTTCTTTCTTCTTTCGTTCGCGGAGCGTATTGCACGCATCCCGCTATCCATCTCTTTTTTTCCACCTTTCTCCCTTTCTTTCCGGTGTGCTTCGAACTGACGGCGCGGTTGGTGGCACTTTCATGCTACCGCGCGTCGCGCGCCGTGTTGATCCGTTCCGATCCAGGGAATTTCTTCGATCATCCGGATCCCCCGATCGAACACGCCACCATCGTCCCTGTCTCATTTCTTGCTTCGCCGTGTACGTATACGTAATTACCTCGGCCGATTACAGCCACAAATTCTTCTATAATCGGCCGCATATCGTTTGATACGTGCTGACGGAGCGCGTGGGGTGACTAAGGAAATTGCATCCATCTTGCGTGCTTCCCTATCGGTTGCCACACCGGGAACGATGCTGCGGATATCCGCGACTCAACATCCCGGTTTAATTGCATCTTCTTCTTCTTATCAATCGATGACGATTAGTGTTATCGGTACCGAATCATCAATTCTTTCGATTACTTCTTCGATGGGCTAGTGCCAAAGCGTCGATCGCGCGGGAGATCGACCACGTGTTCGCACTTGCGTGATGCATGGACCTCTAGCCTACGGGAGGGATCATCGACCAGTCCCGTTAATTACTTCCTCGGAATATTACGAACGGTAACATCGATGAACGAAGAAGGGACTGTTGTTTCGACGGACAAACGTTGACACCAACGAATTAGGCGACCTACCGATCGGTTTTGTTCCGCGATCCGTTAGAACCATCCGGATATCACGTGTTCCATGGGCAAGGAGCCTGCCTTCCAGCTTGTGGAAAGAATTCAGGTGTTACGTAACGGTGGAAAAGAATGAACCGCGTTGCGGGCCGAGTGACGGTTTTTCGTGAACTCGATAAACACCACGTGTTGAGCGTGGATGACATTGAGGACGAGGCTGGTCTCTTCCTCGATGATTCCCGGTCGAGATCTCCGGGTCCCCTCGGTGTTTCTCGAATCGTGAAGGGAAGTGCCCTATTCGGTGAAATCGGGATCATCGCCGAGTGTTTTGTGGAATCGTGAAACTGCGGAACTACGCGCGTGACGTTTATCATCTGCGGACAGGTGTATCGTAAAATTCGCTCGTTCCTTTTTGTTCCACGTGGAAACCGACACGATTTCTCGACCCGCGAGTGCGGCTTTCATAGGAAACCTTGTGGTATCAGCCCGCAGCAAATCCCGTTAAGCTTCCCGTCGAGTGGTGCTTGGTGGATTAAAGGGAGCTTCCACATGAAATCGGTGAGCAACGAGATCTCTGTCGTATACACTTCATCGTTTATCTTTGAATGCCCCTCACTCACACCCCTGGCAACAATTACTCGATCAAACAAATCAAGTTATTATTGTCATTACCAGACTGCGGATTTTATTCATTTACGACGAAAGCGAATAGTTCTGCATGTTTGTTGAAATTTGTATTCGCGAATCGTTATTTCATTTTCTCAGTGCCATTTCTCTAAGACGGCTGTGATGCCATTGTTAACACATTATCTAATGGCGATTAGTCCGTAATGTACAGAACTCCGTATAGAATAAACAAACTGGACACTGCTTTGAAGACGGGTTTAATCACTTCTATGTTTATGATCACCGTTAGAAATATTAAAACGTGTTCTATTGCTTTGTTATGCTACAATATTTAAATATCTCTATAATTTTCTCATAGGGATAGACAGTTTGTTATGTTATATTTGGTAAAAATCAAAATAATCCAACGTTCTATTAATATTTCTATAAATTATCATTATGCCATATCTGTCTAATAATATGTAATGTACTATTATTAATATTTAATGTATGCCTAAATAATTCGTTCAACACTCGTATTCACGATTTTCCTAGAATATTTTCTACCAGGGGTAATAGTACCTATTTTGTCGTTCGTATACCTTTTACCATGCTTACTACTTGTAAGTTACAATGTTTATTTAATTCCTTGCATTGATTTTCATGCGGAATTTTGATGTCGCAAATAATAGCTAAAAGTATCAACATGCAAGCGATATTGTGTGAAAAATGTCTTATTTTGGTCGAAACATATTTTTCCTGCAATGGTATAACGATTTATTTGATTAACTAATAAATTACTTGACTGCATTAACACTAACGTTTTATAAAAAATACAAGACTGGATTTATCTAGATTCTTGCCATTTTTATAACAGTACGTGCGCCGTGAACGACAAAATTTATTTTGCAATTTTAATAATTATAATGTAAAAAGACATGAAACCGGTAATTTAACGGTTGCTGTACAGCAGATGGTGTCATAATGCACCACGTTATTTTGTTCCATTCTGTAATTCCATTCTGAGATATGAAAACACTTTTTGATCCTTTCATAGATATTCTGAGCTTTCGAAACAAAAAATAATCACGTGATGCTGACAATAAGTCTGCTAGCGCTGTGTCTGGCAAGTATAGTGAATACATATTACGACACTATAACTTGTTTTTGTGCAAACTAGCACTTACAGTTGCTGCATGGTGTGTCAACGAATGATGCACGCAACACCGCAGTCTAAATTTAGACAAAAAGTAAATGAAGAGTTTATTTATCCACGACAAAATTTTGTTATAGACATTGCCGTCAATTTCTTCCAATTTTAAGGGGGTAGACTCTCGTTTCCAGAATTGCACGGGTGCGGGGTACACGTTCTCATTTCTCGATAATGCAAAGATGAGGTTTTTCAGTAGACAAAACCGCTAGATAAAAGATCAATCTAGGTCGCGATTGCCCTCAAAAGTCCTATTTGTACGTTTACGAGGCGTAATTTGCATTCTTCGGAAGCATTTAGCTGTCGCAAGTTTAAAAATAGCTACATGTGCAGCTGTATGTTTCCGAATAATGCAAATTACGTCTTGTAAACATAAAAATAGGACTTTTGAGGGCGATTGCGATCTAGATTGATCTTTTTCTAGCGCTTTTGACTACTAAAAACCCCCATCTTTGAATTATCGAGCAATGAGAAGTTTACCCACTTAAGAAATTTATTTTTACGGTAGATCTTGTATAAGTTATTATATAGAGTGTCTAAAAAATGTTGTACTTTTTTATATAGGGTGATTGTCAAGGTGATTTGAAGTAACTTTATCCTTTACGAAAATGTTATCCGTGGCTTCGTTAAGGAGTTATTAACGAAAAACACGGATCAATCACAGCGCGGTTACTATGGACGGATTCCGGCTCGGCCAATAGCATTGCCCGTCTCAGCGCGAGCCGCTGTAGCCGCGCTATGATTGATCCGTGTTTTTCATTACTAACTCCTTCAACAAGCCACGGAGAACAATTTCGCAAAGGAAAAAGTTGCTCCAAATAACCTCAGGAATCGCCTCTTTCAAGGAAGTACATTTCTGGGACATCGTGTATACGAAGTATAAGAATAAAGAGAGGTAAACTGCATGTTTGATATGCAATGCTTCTCTTGTCTCGAAAGGATAAGAACTATCGGTTAGATTGAATCAAAATATGTCACTGAAACGATAAATTAGTTGAACCGCTGGTTGTTTCAGAAACGAAGAAGTTAAATGTTTCGAAACATTACTTCGCAAAAAGTTGATATATCAAAATGGGACATATTCTACTACTTCACAAGTATGTGTACATCGATGTAAACTGACATTATTTACCCTCTTTCATTACTTATGACTACTGAGTTCATACTGTTAGGCGACTGAGCACACGATGCTTACGCAGAAGGTTTTCTTTCAGGAAGAACTGTTTGCAAATTGTTTGCTCAGAGACAGCATTCTCTGCCAACTCTGAGATCACGATAGAAACAATTATAGTATTGTTGACGAGTTTCTAAAAATTGACACAATTTTGAAAGAAATTAATTAAAATAAGGGATCAGCGAGCAGATCTTGATACCGTACGCAGTTTTATATAATCCTTCTGTCGTAACTGGATTTAATAATATGGATCACTGTCATGTTGGATCCTTCATACGACACTAAATGCGTATACCTCAGAAAATATTAACAAGCATATCAGCATGCCCGAGACCAAGTAGTTTATTTATTTCGCCTTGGCACACTTTTCCGTTCCTGCCAGTAAAGAAGTATGTACTGCGATTGCAAGGTACCATGCATTATGTTTTAAGGAACGTGCGTGCTTTTAAGCAAATGAATATTTCTCTCTTTAATCGATTTCGAATGTCACGCGTTCTGTCGGGAGTAATGCCAGCACACACTTATACATTGCGTATAGGAATAAATGTTTACGAATTTCTCATTAACTCAAATCAGAAAGCTGTTATGTTAACGCTAATCGTTCCACGACCGGTCAAGTGAACGGTGTCAAATTTTTTATTTCCTAATTATTGCCATTAGAAACCATGAAACCAATATCTTCATTCAGACATACAGTTACTCGAATTAATATTCGAACGCTCTAAAAAAGACGATAACTTTTTAAATATTGTACTGTACGATTTGAACTTTTTTGGGAAGCTAGAGCAATTAGTTTACTACAGGATGTGAAATTTTTTTTCAGAAATAGTAATTGGTTGGAATTGTAGAAAAATACTAAAAGTTGCATTTTACAACTTTTTTATGTGGGCTTATATTGAAAATTTAAAAAATACGGTTTGTAGGTCTGCGCCAATTCTATATGCTCTGTGAAAGTTTCATCGAAATCGGTTGATGCAGGAAAAAGCGACAGACATGGAAAGATGTAAGAATAAATATTTCTTTTCACATCCTATAATAAACTAATTGATCTAGCTTCCCAAAAAAGTTCAAACCGTATAGTACAATATTAAAAAAGTTATCGTCTTTTTCAGAGCGTCCGAATATTAACTCGAGTAACTGTATGTATGTATAAAAATTGCGAGAAATCTAAATATCAAATGATTGCATAATTTTGAAAATGAAATTCAATGGTTAAATTTTAGAGAATACAGCTTTGTTAATCAATTATATAGCCTTAGATTTCAATTTAGAGGTAGATACGCCTTCTAGGCATGTATAGGCGTATGTACCTTGCCACTATCCGGCTTTGATAGTGTTCGCTGAGAATAATCTAAACACAGTTGTGTTTGATCTTATTATCACCATAGAGATTGCGCGTTGTATGGAAAGCGTTAAAGAGCTAATTGAAAATGTAGATGTTAGAGACCGATACTGTGTCTCGATTCATCAGATTGCATCGTCGGCCACTTATCTCGGATGGATCGATCATTTGAGTGACTTTCAAGAAGCAGATTAACTTGCACACTTCCACCAAGATCTTGGCCGAAATCTTGAGAAGAGTGAAAATCATTTCCGGGTAATTTTTGTGGTATCAAAAAATAGTTCACAAAATAATTGCATTATAAATTTCTCTTCGTAGCACATCGAGATATCATCGAGGTGGAATTCAATGTTTTCACTAACAGATGTAATGAATGGAAAATGAAACGAAAACATTATGAGTCTTTGAGGACCTTTTTACACGCTGTAAACGTATAAAAGTATGTAGTTTAATGATTATTAGACATTTTCTCGTTGAAGGTCACGCGAATTTCAATATATTGCTGTTGAATTTGTTTTAATTTTAATTTTGTGTTGTTTTAATTACTTGTTTGAAAATATGTATTCCCGTTTAAAAAAAAATCGATGACCTTGAAATCTCGAGAAAAGTGACCTTGAAAAAATTTTTTCGCCCATCGCCACATTTGTTTGTGGGAAAGCTCAATTAGTGCATAAACTCAAATTTTTTAAAATTGTATTTTCTTGTATGCAACCACAGATATGTTAGATACCTTTTTAATTTTAATTGTTGGTCATAGTTAACTTGCTTGTGCTTTTTTGTTGTATAATAATTGTATTTATTTTTGTAAGGGGCATGCTTACCTTACTGCGGCCTTGTTCTAAATAAAACTTTGTAACTTCACTTGTATTCAACAAATAATTGTAAGAGGTAAAGGATGGTAATCGCGTCTCAGGAATTTTCGATTGCAATCAGCGTGGGAGGACACCATTCTTTGTTGCCACTACTAATTACTCGGTAATTACCCAGCGTAAGAATACATGCGTTAAGTGCGCAAATAGACTGCCAATTTTTTTTGGACAACGATCAACTTCAGATCAAGAGGCTTAATGAACTCGCAAGGACACTTCCGTTGGGTCGAGAGACTTCCTTGTGAAAGTTAATTGTTCCGCTGTAGAATGCGTTGTAACCACTAATGAGTTATTGTTCTATGGTACACCGTGCGTGTAACCGAAGCTGTTTATCTTCTGCATTTTATATCAATGAACTACACAACATCAACTACAGAGCACACCTAGTTTCCATTGTTTAATTTGAAAAAATTGGAATATGAGCCATAATCTATTTTATCGTACACTATGATATATTATTATAAATTCAATACCGTCACAGTTGTCGTTGGAACTTTATTGTGCTAGCTACCTACTACAGGTTTCGCACTCCAAATTCACCCTTTTGCAAATCAATTTCAACCTTTTATCAATTAATCAAATCTCATTTTCATCAATCAAATCAAATGAAATCTTATTTTCAGTGATAGTAGCCTTTGCAGATCTGGAATAAATAAAAATCGTACTAAAATCTGTCAAATTTTATACTCTAGAATTTTTTGAAAATTTTCAGAAGCCATAAATGCATAAAGATCCGCAGTCTAGTAATTACCAATTCATTAAAGTACCGTATGAATACTGTGTGTAGATACATACATATATTCATTGTAGTAATTTTCTGATTAATTTTTAAAACAAATTTTTACGATAAATTCTTAAAACGAGGGTACATATATGTATTTATTGAAGACTGAAGCGCATTGAGTCCTATATTTTCCTCGCAGCAATGACACCGTGCGCATGTGTCTAAATACAAATATGGAATTGAATCTAAATCAATAATTAATTTTAAATATTCTTAATAAGGTTGAATTTGACTTGCAAAAGGGTGAACTTGGAGTGCAAAAGCTATACCTGAGAATATATTTCATACAGTCAAAATGTTCAACTTTCGAATATTCAATTTGACTCGGAGCGTCTTGTAAATGTTTTTTAAGGGGGTTGACTCCTTTTTCCAGAATTGCAACGGTGCGGGATTTGCCTTCTCATTTTTCGATATAATTCAAACATTGAGGTTTTCAGTAGTCGGAAACGCTAGATAAAAGATCGATCTAGGGCGCTATGTCCGTCAATAGTCCTATTTTTACGTTTACGAGGTGTAATTTGCATTATTCGGCAGCATGTAGCTATGAAAATAATATGAATAATGGAAATTACGCCTCGTAAACGAAAAAATCGGACTTTTAAGGAAAATAGCGCCCTAGATCGATCTTTTATGTAGCGTTTTTGATCACTGAAAAATTGAATGAGAAGGCGAATCCCGCACTCTTGCAATTCTGGAAACGAGTCTACCGCCTTAACCAGTCCTTTAATGGACTTTAAATTATTTTCATAGTAAGTACATGCCCACTTCAAGATAATACACGCCACGTGAAATGTTGCATTTAATGTCGCGACTAATTGCTTTTTAATAACAATAATTTATAAGGGCCTTTAGTACAAAGTAATGTATGGCGGTCTCAGAACGATGAAATTATTGAACACATTTGCTACATCGTTAGGCATCATCACTGCAATAGTACTCGTACTTCATGGTTAATGGGTTCCTTGTTTATAATGTAGTATAAGTCCGTAGGAGTGACCACTTCAGGTCACATTATGGAGCTATTACACTATGTTTCAGAAGACTTGTTGGTTGTAGAAAATTTTATTCTGGAGAATCTTATTATTTAAATATTGCTGGCTTTTCATTTTTCATTTTCTTTTATAAGAATAGATTTGAAAGATAGGCATATGTAAGCATTGTTTGATACTTGTACACGAACAGCTTTGACCAATTTAAACCAGAACCAGGAGGCCTAAACTGTATCAGTTCTAGACGGATTGATCTAAAACGATGCAAACGTGACAGCCTCTTAAGTTAACATCTCTAAACTTAGAAACCTAAGCCTGTGAAATCTCGGGAACTTAAACTTGCACTTAAACTGCTCTGTCCAAGATCCTACATACTCTCAAAAATATCGTCTCAGAGGTATCGTTCTTGAAGTCAAATGTCAATTTCAAGACCTCTAAGTACAAAAGACGAATATTTCATATATTGTTTAAACAAATCATTTTTTCTGAAATCTTTTCGTACGACTACATTCCTTGAACAGAAGCACACAAATTTAATAAAAATCATTGCCCTAGACCAGCGGTGGGCAACCTGCGGCTCTCTGGCTACTTGAGTGCGGCTCTTCCACGAATGTTTAAAATTAAATTATTTAATTTTAATACAATTTTTTCCATCAGCCAAAAAGTGTGTTATATCTAAATTCAAATAATCATACAAAATGTTAAATAGTTATATCTAAATTCAAATTCAATTCTAGTTTTATTCAGTGTATCTAGTTTTAACCGACTCCAAAACGGTTTTTGTAAAGAAATTGGGCTCTCAAAAAGAATCTAAAGTCTTTATACTGCTGATATTTGGCTCTTCTGATTAATGAATAGACTCTGGACGTTTATGCAAAATAAAAGGTTTGGGCATCAATTGCAAGACGCAGGTGCTAAATATAAATTTATATTTTTCATTAATAATTTTAATGTGGCGAAAATAATATATTAATACTTTTAAAGTCTTTAAGTATTTTCACTGTTTTAAATTGCACTTGCTTATTTTTGTTATAAATGCATAAAATCCGGAGTCTACCAATGAGTTTGCTGACCACTGTCCTAGACCTTCTAGTTCCAGAGGCATTAGCAAAAATAGCGTTTGCACCCCAAACTTTGAGGGCTATTTTTACCCCCTTTTCACTCCCCGGTGTTCGCCATAGACGAGTGCAAACCGGGACTACCCTCTAAACCAGTGTTTCCCAACCTTTTTTGTGCCACGTCCGACCTAAGCCTTTCTAAAATTCTTATGCCTCTATGTAACGTATACATAAAGTTTAATATTCAAAAATTCAATTGTATATTGAGTTTCGTCTAGCAAGCTGAAAGATTTGCCTGAAGTCTGTTACGCGCGCCGAAGACCGCTCGTTAGTAACTGCTCGCTAATGCACCGCAAATACAAAAGCAAAAAGAATTGCTATTGGCTGCGGGCCGTTAAGTTAGCGCTTTGTGTAATTCTTTGGCGTCGAGGATTGTTCGGGGTGTAATTCATTCATTCCCAGCGTCCTCGGGAAACAATAGTCCAGACATGTAAAAACCTATCAGTTAAAAAGGAGCAAACACACGCACGGTGTTTGCTGCGTTGTCTGTGGCGAGAAAGCAGCGTCCGACTCTCGAAACGCTGGTATGCAATGGGTGAACATTACGCAAGTTTTATTATCTTATTTTGTGCGTTTTGAGTGTTAAAATAAATACGTACACTGCCGGCCAAACGTTTGGAATCATTTGTTGATTTTTGTAAAAATCGAATATATCGATAAATTTCGAAGTGATTCATCGTTATAATATTAAATATTGAAATCGAAATTCAACGATAGTATTATATCGAGAAATGAAAATGTGTAATGTCCCTTTAATCGCGGATTACGTTAGAATCGGCTGATCGATCGTCGGGCGTCGGCGAAGTCATCTATCAGACGCGTCGTATAACTGTAAATAGATGATATGCTAAATGATGTCTGCATCGAGACGGATGGGAACGTGTCACGTTATCACAACATACGTTCGCATTACACAGAGTCATTTGGAGCTGAAACTTCTGTTGGTTGTGCAACCCGATCAATTATATTTGTCCTACAAAAGCCAGCTGGAAGTGAGAGTTCTTCCAGCCTTCCATCGTTTCTAGGTATCGCGGCGCGGCGCGCGGCGTCGCTCTCGGAACTTGCATACTTTTATTTCGCTGTTACGCGTCGCTCTGGAATGCGTATCACTCACGTGAAATGTGAAAAGTCGACGGCCAATCATACTCGCACGAATGTCAGCGACTTCTTTATTACGTATATTGTCCACTCGTTTGTCAGGCTGTCAACTATGCACGCCGAAAATGTTGGGACGGTTTAATAATGATTATGTTACAGAAAAGTGAGCGCACATAAGTTTACTCTAATTGTGTCCCAGAAAGAGTGTCGAAAGAGAACAGGGTGATTCCTGAAGTGATTCCGAGTACATTTTCCCTTTGCTAATTCGCGTCGAAACGCTTCGTTAAGAAGTTATTAACGAAAAGCACGGACCAATCAGAGCGCGGGTATACCAGGTGGATTCCGGATCTGCCAACGGGAACGTTGTATTGTTTACAACTTTTTTTACGTGGGCCTATATTGAAAGTTTAAAAAATGTGTATTTTGTGGATTTGTGTGAATTATATAAACTGCGATTTTCACCATCTCTAAACGTTTGTAGCTTATTGCAACATTGACCTATGTGTATGAAATTTTCAGAATATATATATATATATATATATATATATATATATATATATATATAGTTTACACAGATCTACAAAACGTGCCTTTTAAATTTTCAACATAGGTCCACATAAAAAAGTTGTAGACAATAACTTTTAGTATTTTCTTTGTAATTCCGACCAAAATTGCGATTTTTTCAAATTTTCCTCTTCACGTGATATGGCGAACTAATTGTTCTAACTCCTTAAAAAAATCCAAGTCGCATGTTCCAGTATTAAAGAACTTATCGTCGGCCATTGTAAGTAAGATACGTACAAATAGTCCTGTTCATTTTTGCGTAACTCGGTGTAGCACACGTGCACGTCAAACAAAGTTTAATGTACGCGTCTGTTTGCAGTGTAATAAATCATTCGTTTAATTTAATAAACCGCACCGTGACCGCGGTGTTTTACTATTCCGGTTCATCGATACTTCATGCGTCGGCAATATCTATTTCACGGGTCACATTATAATTCAGCAATTCACTGGACAAGGAACAACAAACGGGAATCGTTGCACAACTTCGGCTTATCGGGATATGTGTAATAGCTGGAGAATTGAAAGGATCGTTAATCGATATTTGAGAGTGAATGATTTGCAATTGAAAGGGGGACGGTATTTGCATTGATAACCCTGTCGTTCCTTTTTTGGCGAGGGGTGCCGGTCGGCAGTCAGGCCGGGCCGCGTCGACTAGGTCCGCGACTATGTACACGACTCTACGAGGCATCTCGATTTTTCCGCGGCTCAAAACCCGGAGACAGTTCCTAACGGTAGAGAGAGCCGGGCTTTCATTCATAAAACGGCACTCGTGGACGCAACATTACTCTCGATCAGATTGGAAACCAGTTCTAGACACGCCCGTTTCGAAGTAATTCTGCATTAGTTTTACCGCGTTTCATACACAACTTCCTCGGGCCGCACTGCGTCGCGCCGCAAGGCAGGATATCTATTACGTCAAACTATATTTCAAGACTCATTTCCTCGCATTCAACCCTCGTTTCATGTCCACACCCTAATATGGATCAGGCTCCGGCGGTCATTCGACGGTCAGATTATTCGAATAACTTTGCATCGAGGGGATTGACATGACGTGGCGCCCTCTTCGCTCCCGATGAAGCCGACCTGTCCCGATAAACATCCTCCCCATTGTGCGATAAATCCTCTTATGGACGTCGAATTATTTCACATTTGTCTGTTAACCGATGATCCTAAATGGCTTGGGAAACAGTTCGCAATGACGATGAACCGCCGCGCCACGACACGACAACGGTAACTGTGCTTCTGTTTTATATACACGGTATTGAATTTTTGACATGTTAATCATTACTAGACTGCAAATGTTTATGCAAAATAAAAATTGCCTGCTCCTGTTACGGGGAACAAGAACCACTTGGGAATTTCTTTTTCTCTTTAACCCTTCGCACTCGAATGGTGACTCTGAGGCGCCAGTATAAATTGCTATACCATTATGCAAAACAATTTTAATATTATTAAATTATTATTATATAAATTGTATCAGTTAATCAGTCAAGATATTTATCATTATCACATTCACCATTACGAGTTGGGAATTATACAGGGTGCGGCCGAATAACATGTATGTACTAGCGGGGACGAGGTGGTTCCTTATGGAAAAATAAGAACAAAAAATATGGAATAAAATTTTTTCATTTAAAGCTTAGTTTTCGAGAAAATCGTGTTTGAAAATCCTATTCGTACGTATGCTGTTATGGTTAAGTTACGGTTGGTCGAGCACGCACACGATCATGTTCGGTCGCATCGACACGGTCGGGTGGACTGTAGTAGTAGGCTTTTATCTACATAAATTATATAAATAATACTATTCCTCTTAAATAATTTTAATTCTATATAAATATACATAAATTATGTATACGTATAATTCTCTACACAATCAAATTTTGCAAAAACTTTAACAGCTTATCTCTCAATAACTATTTGTTTGCGACATTTGGCTTCTTTCAAACTTTTTCTTTTTTCGATGAGTGGAAGGTGTTGTTATAAACAATTTTGCGGCAAGTTTCTCTTACAAATGTCCACCGATCCAGAGGTGTATATTCACCCCTACAACGGATGATCATCACTTTTTATACACCCTGTACAATGTAAAAGAGGATTATACAGAATAAAAATATCTGGATTGAAAAAAATGTCTTGACTTGGAATGACAATTTCTTCGAGTCCAAAGGATTAATAATTTTATTGAGCTGAAGGTAATGTATAGATATCATGAAAGTCTTTTAACCTGTTTGCTGTTTCAAATTACTCGTTTTTTGCCATAATGCATAACATCCGCTGTCTAGCAATAGATCAGCGTCCCGATGTAATTAAATAGAAGGTACATAAAAGGTTTCGGTCACATTGTATCGTGACAAATTTAACGAGGTAAAATATGAGCGGAGTTTCGCAAAAATGTTTGCAGAAATTACGATAATGGGTTCGTTAAAACGTAGGATTACCTGTCGGGAAGTACGAGTATATAGCGGTGTCCAGTAACGTAATGATCGTTTTAAAAGAATAAATTCCCTCCACAAATCAATTTCCATTGGCCGTCGTCGTGGTCGCGTCCCTCGAATGTGGCGCATAAATGCAGCAATCATGTGGGAGGTATACGGTGATTATCTCGATTGCACCCTTAGCCGATTGAGCCGGAGTGAGCACTCGAATCTCGAAAAACACAATAATTCGGAAAACGAACAAAGGCATTTGATTTTGAAACGACGCCTAATAATATACTATGTAATTCATTTAATCGTAAATAATTATAGAAGCACAGCGAATAAATTTGATCCTCGGAGCTTCACCGGCAGCTAAGGTGTCGGACATGCGGACGGAACCTTATACTTAAAGCTTGTTGCATGCGCAATTTGAAGTTCGATCGTCGATATCATGCCGTTATTACACACCGTTCAAAATATTTCGCTGGTATTGCGAGAAGGTATACATCATTCGGCTTATCTATTCTTCTTTTTCCGCGCATTACGTTTGCATATCTGCATAAAATATTTTAAATAATTCCAGACGCCGCGCATGGACGAACAGACCGCGGCTTCGACTTGTTATCATAGTGGGTTCTTGAACTTTTCATGGAGTATAATGTTGCTTTAAAGAGCTGACATTAGCGTATAGTTGCAGATTATTCCACAGATGATGTCATATTTTCACGCTAACCATTAACCCTTGGTGTGACTCAGAGTCACCACTAAAAATTGCTGTATGTACCATTATTGAAAATATCGTTTACATTATTAAATCTATTGGTATCTAATTGATCACTACACATTTAAGTATTGTATGAGGTATTACATCAATTTCATATTCGTACATAGAAAAAAAATAATATATTATACTACCCTCCCTACATTATTAACTTTTTCTAAACGTACGAGACATTACAGCGCTAATACTTATTTTTAACTTCCTCAAAAAATGTAAGATTGATGTAAGATATTGAAGGGGTAGACACGTTTTTCCAGCATTGCAAGGGCGCGGAATGTGCGTTCTCATTTCTCGATAATACAAAGATGGAGGTTTTCAGTAGACAAAAAAGGCTAGATAAAATTCAAGATCAAAAGTCCTATTTTTCGTTTACGAGGCGTAATTTGAATTATTCGAAGCATACAGCTGCGCATGTGGCTATTTTTAAACTTGCGACAGCGAAATGCTTCCGAAGAATGCAAATTACGACTTGTAAACAAAAATATAGGAGTTTTGAGAGCGATTGCGGCCTAGATCGATGTTTGATCTAGCGCTTTTGACTACTGAGAAACCCCAAATTTGTTGCTTAACCTGCGTGTTTGTGACTGTTCTTCGAATGTATACCATCCGGGATGCGAATTACTTGCGGTGTACTTGGTTACATCGTCGATGATGCGAGTCCTATGATCGATGGTTCATTTGTATGTACATATAAATCACCAGTCATCTGTTCAGTGTACAATACATTAGTTATCATTTAACTAGACATCTTGATCTGTATAACTGTTTCAACCGTACAACAGGGTGAAAGTTCAGCAGCAACATGTCTTACTCATTAGGGGTTTGCAGATTTCGTAAAAAGGGTGGCCCGTTATCGTGCGGTTTTCCGCGTATTTTCGTAAAAGTATCGTTAATACACCGGCTCGTGGGCGTGTAAACACGCGGCACTGTATAAAAGCGCATGTAAATGATTTATCTTGATCCTCGCCCACGCTTTTGACTCCGACCTCCAGAATTATCCCGCGGTACGTTTCATTCGTCGTCTCTCCTTTCCCTTTTTATTCCGGTTCGCTCGCTCTTCTATTTTCTCCCCTCTTTTATCTTCATTCGTATGCATTATTCCCCGACCATACCGACGATACATAGTACCAAATGAGAATTACTCTGTCCTTGGTCAAGAAAACACACGAGATATTAGATAAGCAATTTCTTCTTTTGCGTGCACCGACACGCGAAATTGAGCCAAGGATTGTTATCTACCACGTGCAGAGTCCTTGAGTGGTTCCATTTGCCTTTGTTAACCCTCAGGAAGCCGCTCTTTTGACGGAAACGGCCAATACTGGGTCGTTTCTGACCCCTACTACCAAACGAGGATGTTAAAAAGTGATCAACTTTTGGGTAGCTTACATATCTAAAATGTGGATAAGGTGTTATTCTTCGGATTCTAAGAAAATGTAAACCCACCATTACTTGTCGGTTAAATGATGGGAAAGTTGTACACAAATTAGCTGAAGAATTATTCTTTAGATAAAAACTTAACTGCATTCACAAGTTAGTAATAAAACTAGTTGTGTCCAATAAATTTTCCTTTCGATACTACGTCCAAGTGACAGTATCAAAAGTTGTTCAACGATTTCTCAACGATCACTTAAAAATCGGAAGTACTTTCCTTTCAATTTTTGCGTTATAATTTGAATTAATATCAATGTTATTATTAATATAACAGAATACAGTCATTAGACTGCAGATCTCTATGCTTTTTCTAAATTTCATGTCTTATTATATAAAAACATTTATTACGCAAGTACAATTTATCAATTAGATAGACGATGTGCAATAAGCATAGACTAAAACCATCATTAAAGTTATTAACAAATTACATATGTAAGCATAGAAATTCGCAGTCTAATAATGATCAACATTTTGAGTTTATAGAGTGGATATATGATTATTTATTAACTGGAGCTATAGAAGTTGTTCACATTCCTTCATCAGAAACATTTTAAATTAATCACTGGACTGCGGATCTTTACGCATTCATGGCTTGTAGAGATTTTCAAAAATGCTGGAGAGTAGTAAATTTAACAGAATTTAGTACGATTTTTATATTATTTGGATCTAGAAATGCTATTACCAATGAAAGTAGAATTTTATTTGGTAACACTTTCTTAAAATTTGTCTATCATAATTGAAAATTGCATAAACATCCGCATTAATCACTAAAAAGAAAAGATATTTTATTTTGAAACCGTTTAAATATGTTTGTAGTCAATTTAACATGAATAATCGTGTTTGTTTTTTAAAACTGAATTAAGATTACGAAGAAATTACACTTGGAAGTCTTGGAATTATGTACATACATATGTATATTACAAATGTCTTCTCTATGCGTCGTGAAAGGCTGTCGATCGTCTGCATCGGCTGCATTGTCTGTATCCTCTGTACTTGCAGACTTTTCGTGCTGTCTTTGACCTTAATACCGAGAGGTACCGAGGCCAAAGACCTTGCCATTGAATTCGGCTGTAATCGAAGTTGACGTCACCGTGTACCCGGTTCGGTAAGGAGCACCGATGTAAATGACTTTCACGAATATTGCCTGCGACACTTTGCTAAGACGAGAGCGGCGTGCACGCGGCGCATTCTGCGTTCCAGCCTCGTGATCTCGGTGAACAAACGCGATTGCGATTGTGTCCTTCGCTTAGAGGAGATATTGGCATCGGCGGACCATGAACGAGCCTCGTCCAGGTTCGCTTCAACGCACCCCCTAACCGAAAGCATTATTCCCTCGAAGAGGTTCCTCGTTGATTCGCTTCGACAAATGATCGCCTTGCATCGAGCTAGAATAATTTGACTGGCTACGCCCTCGGATACGCGAGCCAATCTGACGTCGAAACGGAGAAAGTTCTCTCGATTTTCGCCTTAATGAAGCTTCGTGTTATTGACTCAATTGCGCCGGTAATCTTCCATAATCTATAACGTCGCGTGACTTCAACATCTCACATGCACGCATCATAGGGTCTTTACATCCTAGGGTGAAGTGGGATGAAAGAGATGTGGGAAATGTTCTGAAATAAATTGTTTAACTATATAATAATACTGGTAAGTACATAATTAACTTAATTTAACTATATAATAATCCCCGTTAAAAAATCTACGGCTTATTTCTGGAGGTATGCCACTAATTTTTATACTATAGGCCACGTTTAATGACACGTTTGAGCCGTTTATTTTGGAAGTGTCCATTTATATTTAAATTGAGATATTTAACAGTTTACGTTTCAATAAAATTATAAATGTACGTACAGGATACCAATGTGTTACACTGTTTAAGTTTATCTAAGAGAGTTAAATTTACAATTCTTATTAAAATAATAGCAATTATTAAGTGAATAATATGTGTTTTCTTACCACAAATGGGGTTAAGCCACTTTGACTTTCCGAACGATATCATGAATGTATACTTTATATTATTTCGAATTAATTTATTTACTATATATTATTATGAATCAGTTTAGACTTTACGAACGATATTATTATGAATATTATGAATTCGAATAATTTGTATATTTACTAATGCGAAGTTTAGCTCTCAATAAAATCATGTAACTTCCTTGAAGGTTTATTTAGATCTGATTTATGCAAAAGAAATTCGTTGATTAGAAAACATGAAGAAACGAATGGACATTTAAAATATGTCCAAAACTATTTGACGAAATTTATTATTAGTCGATATCTATGTTGTCGGCAAACTAGAAAACTACGTTATCGACACCCGCTACAGAAACTTGCATGTGTAATTATTTATTAGATGCGAGATCATTCTATGAATTTTTGTTTTGTAGCAAGATCAATCGATGCGTATTAGGTGCTACTTTTCTCGCGCATGCGCCGCGATTTCAGCCTCAGTAAAGTAAAATTCTCGATAAAAAGAGGTACCCTGAGCAACCCGTACAATTTAAAAAAATTGGTATGATTTGATTCTGAAAAATGAATGTATAACATGTATATTTGTATATATTTTGTAACTCGTAGGACTCGTCCTGCAGTCTTTTTGTCTGGAGCAGATTGTCCTGGTACATTCCCACCATTATAACTGCTACAGTGCTACAGGGCTCTGTTCAGCTCTACTACTTCATCATAGACACGTTACTGTTTGGGCGCGCATGCGCGAGGAAAGTTGCACGTTGCACGTAATACCATCACTCACTTCAAGTCATTGTCGTTTCAAAGATGGAAATCGTACACAGTGGAATTAGGTATCTCATCAGAGTACTATTTATCTATTTATTTACAGTTTATACTTTAACGTAGTCGCATTAACAGCGAGGTCATTAGCGTTGTTTCGTGTTTAGAAGGAAGTGAAACTACTTATTGATGTTTTTTTCAATTCGTTTTGTGAAATGCCGTTGTCTTTAACCTACTATGCCTGGACAGATATCTATTCAAGGACAATACATATTGTGAAACGTCAAGTATGTTTTGTTTAATATTGTTACTGTGTGTAAAAGTGTTTAGTTTTGTTGTCATATTTATGCCATGGGAATTTATGGTTAGAACATTCTGTTGTGGTTGAATTAATGATTTGACGAGAGGATTGTTTTTTTTATATTATAATCTCAAAATGATATGTGAATATTGATGAAATGTGTTATATACCATACATAAAATTAAAGGATATTAGTGAAACTGTAACATTGAAATTACTTTTTAAAAATGTTTAGGATATGCATAGGACATAACGGGGTATCTGGTGTCAAACAAGTGTCGTCACAACATAATTCAAAATGGCGGATAGTAATATAAAAGCAAGGTATGCAAGTATATTTGTGGTTTATTTCGTAAACATTTGGATTGTGCAGACTTGTTACAGCAAGAATTGTAAGGAACGACAAAACTGTTATAGGAATATATCTTTTCACGAGTAAGTATTTTATACTTAATATCGCATATACATACATTATTGTTCTCGCTATTGTTTTTTAACCCTTTGCACTCGGAGCTATTTTAACCTGAAAATTAAACATTTCTTCCGACCTAGAATATTTCCATTCTTAATAATTTTTTTAATTTCGTAGATACGAAATTTATACTTAATAATTTACATCTTTCGATGCGTGTCGTTTTTTCTTGTATCAACCGATTTCGATGTGGTCTACTGGCTGACACGATTCCGATCATTCTGCTTATTTGAAATGAAAAAAATGGTGTGAACCAGAATGAAAAAAAGGTGCAAATTTACAAAATGGCGGCGCTTTAAATTTTGGATATCGATTTTCTTGGCTTTTTTCATGTTTAGCGAGCTAAAAAAAATAAGAACATTTTTTTCTTTCTATCAAATTTGAAGTCCAAGAACATCATTTTGAACATTTAATAAAAAGTAGTATGTGATAATATTATATTTTTCGTTTTTTTTTCTTGAACGTTTCAATTCGCAACAAATCGTTCGTTATAACTATGTAACTATGCGCAATTAAAAAAAGTTCAAGTAAATGCTATCGAGTTTAATGAGAGGTATCACAATAACAAAAAATCAATGAAACTTTCCATTTGCAAAAATGTTGGGGCCCCCCTTTCTGCCCCAAAAAAATGATCACAAAATATTTAGTACATATGTACTAGAATATTAGCCCTCCTTAACCATTTAATATGAAACAAAATTAAGTCGATATCTTCATTAGATTCCGAGAAAACAGCTTGTAACACTATACATATCTGGTATACCCTGTATATGGTCTAAGGATTATACGATATTTGTGTAACCCACACTTCGATTTGTAAGAAAATGATACTTTCGCATGGTCGTAAGGTACTGTTGAACGATTCAATATAGCCCATTACGGGGAGATGAATCGCGTTGTCTCGTGTAAGTGAAAAACAAAGGGGCCTCAAATGACACAGTTAGACGGAGTTGTTCTTTACGGCGTACCTGGTCCGACCCCACGATGAACCATATTTTATTGCCACCGCTGCACCGTGCCTCGCAACGAGCCATTTTCATTGTGATAGAGCAAACGCGGCGATGATATAATGCACAATAGAAGACGGCTGGGGGATAGCGTATGTCGCGCACAATAGTGTTTATATTTATACTCTTCCAGTATTTTGAGTTACGGCCAAATGGCGTGTAACAAGTATGGTACCGTGTTTCGCCTTGCGCAGACCGACGACAATCAAAATTTCGCGTACGCTCTTTTGTACGGAGACGGCTTCGCGTGATTTATATGATAGAATGAAAATTTACGGTGTATCATTGCGGTATGTATCACTAATTAGTGTACCTAGACTTTCTCGCAGCATATACGAATTATTTAGGCGCGAGTGGTTGTGGTGTTATTGCCCCGTCGTTAATCTCTAAAACGTTCGAGCAATGTCGCAATCTTGTAACAAGGTCGTACAAGTCGGAATTAATTAGTTTAAATATATATATTTATGAAACACTTCGCCGGGGCATCTGATTATGTACAGTGACTCGCTCTAAAACAGACGATAATTTTTTTTAATATTGTATTATAAGATTTGAACTTTTTTGGGAAGCTAGAGCAATTAGTTTACTACAGAATGTGAGAAGAAATTCTTTCAAAAATTGCAATTGATCGGACTTGTAGCAACAAAAATACTAAAAATTGCATTTTACAACTTTTTTATGTGGGCCTATATTGGAAATTTATAAAATACGTTTTGTAGATCTGTGTCAATTATATGCACTATGAAAGTTTCATCGAAATCGTTTGATGCGAGATAAAATGACAGGCATTGATAGATGTAAGAATCCTTCGATTCATTGCAGTTAGAATCCAAAAGACGTGAAAATCTACAATTTTTACCATCTTTAAACGTTTGTAGCTCATTGCAACGTCAACCGATTTTGACGAAATTTTCAGGATATGTTTAATTGGCACAGATCTACAAAACGTATTTTAAAAATTTTCAATATAGTAAAATGCAACTTTTAGTATTTTTTCTACAATTCCGGTCAATTGTAATTTTCAAAAAAATTTATTTTCACATCCTGTAGTAAACTAAATGCTCTAGCTTCCCAAAAAAGTTCAAATCGGATAGTACAGTATTAAAAAAGTTATCGTCTTTTTTAGAGCGTCTGAATATTAATTCGAGTAACTGTATATGGAAAAATTCTGATTTGAATATACAGTAGGACCTTGATATGCGTTTAAACATGATTATATTATGAAGGGAAGTAAATTTTTAGAAATAAAAAATTTATTTTGGAATATAATGTACATTTTCATTATTTCCCGTGGGTCTCGATTATCCAGCGGGCCTTAGTTTACCCGGACTGTTTGTTTTCTGATTAAGCCGGTTAATCGAGGTCCTACTGTAAATATAAATATTCATTTTTATATGTGAAAGCTCTTTTGAAAGCATGCTACATGTGATAAAAACATTTTCAATTGTGTGTGTGGACTGCTAATAACAGAGCAATCTCTACCGGTCATGATTCGTGGTACACCCTGTATGTGTACCCAAAGAAATAAAGTTGAATAATTCTTCATGGATACATCTTTACATTCCCAATTATCGTAAATTAAAAATACTAGGACCCGGCATTTGACGATTTTGTAGTCTCTGAAGATCACCGGCAAAGTGTTAGGTAAACGATTAGAATCCACGAGGTGTGAGAGTGTTACAAAAATCCCTGTTGTGATCAACTTTTCCATTATCGTATTATTAAATAAATTGTTTTGATTTTGTGTGACCTTTATATGTGCATTGATGTGACGCTCCCACGTGTTAGAAGTTTCCGTATGCATAAAGATATGCTCTCGCCATAGAACACACAGGATCGGTTGTAGTTCTTAAATTAATCTGAACGAGGAACACTGAAAGGATCGTAAGGATCTTCCAACGAAACACAGTCCGGTGTCTATTAAATCCACTGATCCTAACACAGAGCGCGTCGAACAGCTTTCAATTATATTTTATTAGAGGTGAGGATTAAAGCTGCTATATTTCGAGATTTAGGCGCGGCCAATCACATTTACCAGGCTCTTTTTGTGACTGCAACCGCTGATCGGTAACCTATTCCTTGTAGCGGGGCCCATTGTGTTCAGTTTTCGACGGTGCCACGGTTAAAGTAGTCATGTACGCTGATTGTAATCTTCTTACATCGTGATTTAAGTGCTATGAGACGCGGATGAACGAGGACCAACGTCGTTAGTTATTCGCTTCCAGCTTCGTCGCCTTTGTCGCCGTGTAAAGGCAGACTTAGGCCATATGAGAGAAAGGATGTCGCGTCGCCAATCTTTTCGAGTCGATTTTTATGGTAATACGTGCACTTAGCATGCGCCGTTGCATTCGATCTCGTTATCAGATTCTCTAAATGGCCAGTTGATATTTTCAGACGGGCTGGACTTACTTTTCTCTTGCAGAAGTTTGCGTTTCGTTAGCTGCAGATAGTGGTCACAGTATGACTCATTCTGCTGTAGTTTTTCTATCAAAGCAACAGTTTCATCCTCGATTAGGACAATCATTTTATCGTTACATAGTCAGAATATTTTTGGAACAAAAGTAAATTGCTTTACGCGATGAAAATTGTTTTGCATTTTTTAAATTGATCAATGTATATTTTGATCGCAGAATGACTCAATATGTTGGATTTCACCGATTTCAATCACCTTGAAATATGTTATTAAGGTCATGCCTTATATACTCTGTACATAAATGAATACCCTGTAAATTGTATGCACAGTTTATTAAATTGATATCAATATTTCTCAGTCGATATACACCCTTTTTGTAACAGTGAAGTATTTACTTTATTTTTTCGGTTCACAACTTTGAATGGTTAAATATATGTATAGAAGTTTTTCACTAACTTTTCTCGTTTGTCTGGAGTTTTATTGAAGATTATCTAAAAGTGTCGTGGATTAATACAGAAGAGAAACGCTTGGATGCACCCGGCTTAATTAATTGGTTCATTAGTTATTTCTGGCTGCTTCCTCATTCTTGGGTATTTTAATGCGAAATGGTATCCAAGATAAAATTATAACTACGATATCTTTAATGACTTTATAATGAACTGTTTGAATATCGAAGATTACGTGATTATTTGATCATCTAGGCCTAGGCTGATAAAATTGCTAGAGAATCAATGAAATCAATATAATATTGATGTGTATCTATATGCATAGTTCCTTTTAATCTAAATGTGGAACAAAAATTAATAAAACACGAGAAATTGTTTAGAAGAAGAGAGAGTAAGAAATGTTTAATATGTAACTCTTAATTATATCGTTATGCATTATATGTACATATTGTCCAAAAAATATAGTACATACCTTTTTCCTGTCAAATCAATTATACGTAGTTATCTATTAGTGAATTTTCTGTAATATTTTTCGACTTCATTCCAAATTTCTCTAAATCTTTTCTAAAAATTTTTCCTCAATTTCTATTCTACAAAAATTTTCCTGAATTTTTCCTGTAATTTCTAGTCTAATTAATAATTTTTATTATGCTGAGGTTTTAATCTTTCATAATAGTTTCTGAGAAACATGCAACGTATGTATATTATTACTATTTTGTACAAAAATCTATAATTTTCTCGTTCAGAGTTTATGTTCTAGTCAAACTCTGTTTATTGATAAGATAGGAGTTTTTCCGATGGATTAAGAAAAATTAACTATTCAACTAATAGTAGTTATACCACGATAAACTATATACATACATATATTATTTCAAACGTAAATTTTTTGGACAGTATGTTATTGATAGTATGCTGCTTTACGTTTTATTCTTTAGAAACGTAAAGTGACATATTTATTTCAAACACGAACAGATTTAGACATTTCAGGTGAATTACAATAGAAATGTTCTATATAAGAGTAATTACTCGCGACCATAACTCAACCTCAGTTCAAAGAGACAGTACATAGAGAGCATCGAGGTTAAAGGTCCAACGAGTAATTTATATAAGTGGCAAACTGCCCGCAGTTTAATTTTGGCTCGGGTTGAACTTCCTTTACATATTATGTATAAAGGCCTATTTATTCGGTCAATTGAAGAGGTTACAGTAATTAAAGACGATTCTAACTTCTTATTTATCATTGTTCTCTAGCTAGCAACTATCTCAATAGAACTTTTCAATTGTTTCAGTAAGATTAGGCTGCTGCCTTAGATTCTGTCTCCTAAGGATAAAGGTTTTTTTTATTAAACAACTACAGTAGATTTACTCGGAACCTAATTGTCGCATAACGAAAAGTTTCAAACAGAAGTTCGTTTATATCAAACAAGTCATGCAATGTGATCATTAGTTTTTGATGTCTTGATATTTTATCGAGATGGAAAGGTAACTTTCAGTTTTTGTATCGGAACGCGTGGTATTTAAATATAATGGGATTCGAAAGAGTATTGAATGTTGAGTAAAAAGTGAAATAGTGTGAAAAAGTAATAGTTACCGAGATATTCTTCAGTGAATGTTCAGTGCATTTTCAGTCAAATGAATGTTATTCAATTATGAATATTATCTTTACAAATGATGAGTTTTACCATTGCATTTGCATATGATCCACATTGAAAAGAGGTAATTATGGTGATAGACATGAAGGGTAGTAGACTTAGGAGGTGGAGATTGTTTCGATTTCGAAACAGTTCTGTTGCATGCGAATAACTCGTGGATAAACTGTTTTTATAAACGTAGCAGTGGACAAAACCTACGCAGCAATCCTTTATTATTTAAAGATCAAATTAATGTCCCGGAATTGTTGTTAACGAAGAGAATCAAAGTTTCCTGGAAGTATTTGAACGAAAGTTCATAGATCGTAGATCATCGGTGTCATTATTTGATGTTGTGTAATCATTGGTTACTGTCTAGACTTCTAGACCAGCAGCATTCGCAATTGAATGGTGTTTAAAATAGTTGTATGTTTGTCTATCGCGTTTCCAATGGCATCTATGCATTGCCATTCCTATTGACCAGTCGAGGTTATTAAACTTGGTGTTGTAAGAAGTCGCGTGAATCAATAACGCTAACCTATTGAATCGTTTAACAGTCATGAACGAAAGTTCAATCCTTGACTTTCTTCTATCAAATTGTCTATATTTTCCTGTTCGATTAATGTCGTGATTGTTTTCACTATGTTCCCGATACTGGCAATTTGGAAATTAAATTCGTTGAATTATTTAACAATCGTAAATAAAAGATATGTATATCCTTCATTTTCATATCGTGTCAATAAAATATGTTCTCAATAATACCAATTTCAAATTATGGTTTTTATCTTGAATATCTATTGTCTCGAGTAAAACCACAAATTATACAGTCGCATTTTAATGTAGTTTGATAATAAAAATGATTTCTTCACATAAGTAGTTTAACACTTTCTCGTAAAGAATATCAAGATGCATTAAGTGGTGCAATAAAAAAGGTATGTTTTAATTTTAAAAAAGAGTTAGTGACCTTCATATGTTCTCTACGCGTCCACCTACAACCCACATATGTATTGAATAAATCCAGGTATCAAATGAATACCACATAACGGGGAGTCGCTATTAACGACAGGGTATTAGTTGGAAACTTTCACAATTGATAATCGATAATAGTAACTGGCGCAACTGTGGCCGGTTTATTGCTGTCGCTAAGTGTACTTAAACGTGGAGAACAATCGCCGATAAGAACATTTCATTTACATAGGCAGAAGTAAAAACTAAGGAAAGGGCACACTTTCACCGTGACCTAACTCGGCCACTCGTGCAAACGTCACCCGATCGACTCAGGTAACCACAGATAAGATTTTTGTATCGGCGTTATACAAACGTGATCGAAAAGAATAGTTTTCCTTGGATAGAAAATCGAAAATTTACTATACCATTTGTAACTATTACAATTTCAGAACATTTATCCAGTAATTTATTATCTATTATATATATCTACATAAAAACATAAATCTATTATAGAAATGAAAATTTAAGCATTCAAATGAATGTGGCTGTTAGACACGATTTGCAGTCTTTCAAAGATTCGGCATCCCGCGAACCCCCCCTTGTCGTCTCGACAGTAACACGGCGAACTGTATATATAAAAGATAAATCCAGTAAGAAATAAAAAATAGCTATACGTCCTTTCACGTTGAGGTTATGTCCCGATGTCCGTTTCATGTTGAGGTTATGTACGGACGTCCTGAGTTTATCTCGGACAGCCCTAGGATGTTCCTAATACCTAACACTTTACACTCGAAGGTATTTTAACTCGAAAATTAAACATTTCTTCCGACTTAGACTTTCCATTCCCTATGACTTTTCAATTAACCCTCGAACGACGGACCCTTTTCGCACTTTTACAATTGAGCTTATTAAGAGCATTTATCGATGTTTTAAAAACATATTTTTGTAAACTACTTCTTGTAGATACGTTGGTCTTTCTATCGTTTCTAATGTGTGAGCTGTTCACTCAAGTGAATCACCAGAAATTGACTGATTAAATTACGATTTTAATACCCTGGGTCAGAATAGACTCGGGCACCGTGGACGAAAGATTAAATGGATACGACATTGGTATAATACCTCATACAATACCTAAATAGTTGAGTAATTGATTAGATACCAACATATTTAATAATCTAAACAATATTTTGAATAATGGTACAGCAATTTTTAGTGGCGACTCGGAGCCACCATACGAGTGTTAAGGGTTAAATTTTGATCGTTCTAGGAACGTCCATCTCAAGACGTTCGCATGTTCTAGAAACATCTAGAAACATGTTTTACAAACACATGAAGGTAAACAGATTTGTACGCAAAATTTGATCATCTATCGGTTCATAATACAAAAGGTAGATCTTTCCATTTAAAGAAATCAAGGTGAAATCTCCGAAACACCTGCATTCATATAAGCATTTTTGCATTACTATATTTCTCGCTGTACACCGTGCGAGGTAGTATGTATAATTCTTTCATATTGTTATAAATAACGAGAATATTTAAGGTGGTCAATATGATCGAAGCATCCTGTATAAATGTAAAAGTACTCAACGTTAAACATTTCAATATAAGGGTTGTCTTTCACGCTCTATTTGGAATATTGGGTTGGCAAATAAGTTCGTTCGGTTTTTTACATTGGAATAAATCACAAAAACCGAACGGACTTATTTGCCAACCCAATAGATAACACGGAATTTTCAATTGCCTGTAAAAGAGAATATTCATGATGAAAGGAATCTATTTCACGTGTTTTTTTTCTGTGCAGTTTTTCCTCTAGTTTTAAGTAGCAGAATGAAACTCGTTCTAGGAAATGCACATTTTTACAATTTCTCGACCGTATCGCCAGCTTGGCGTAAATTACACCTGAGCCTATGTCATCCTAGACAAGTTGACCGGAAAAAATAACCCACACTGGCCCGCTGGTTACCGCAGATAACACGGGCACGAGTAATAGTAAATAGGTCAGTCACCTTCGTAGATACACTGGTTGTTATATAAATCTGAAGCCTGTATCGCAACACCATAAACAGCCATATCGTCGCGGGTAGCTAAAACGGTTTACGATAAAGCACATACATACAAGTATTCAGTTTTGCTACGTCATGTTTACAATATTAAATTATGCTCGATTATATTTGCAATTGGTTTCGGTTGGTTGATTCTACGAATATTCGCTACGTAATCATTTAGCAAAGTAGTATTCCCCTGAACGCTCCATGAATTTATTTACCTTATTATGTAAATAATGATACGGACATATTTGTCCACCGCCAGCATCGCGTATGTGCGACCATTGCAATAATGCTCTTTACATATTCTATGTAAAGACAAATTAATTTCATACACGTTGTTAGCTAAAGTTGCGTGCCTACACTGAATCACAATAATATTCAGACACTTTTCAAAGGACGATAACTTTTTTAACTCCTTGCCCTACGATTTATTTTGCGGTTTCAGTGATTAGAACTTTTTTTGTGGGCCGTAATTTCCTAAAAAAGGAGAAAATTTATGTGTATTGTATGCCTACATGTTCTCCAATAACTATACATTAACAAAACCAAAATAGAATTTCATCTCGGTTTAGAGGAAATTAATAACATACAGTGACCCGAATTAATATTCGGACGCTCTAAAAAAGACGATAACTTTTTTAATATTGTACTATATGATTTGAACTTGTTTGGGAAGCTAGAGCAATTAGGTTACTATAGGATGTGAGAAAAGAAATTTTTTCAAAATCTGCAATTGATCGAAATTGTAGAAAAAATACTAAAAGTTGCATTTTACAACTTTATTATGTGGGCCTACATTGAAAATTTAGAAAACACTTTTCGTATAACTGCAATCAATCTAATACAGTAAAGTCGCGATCACTGTCTAGTGTCTACCCACTCCACTGTCATGCTGTCCTTCTTTACGTTCGGCGCGGTAGATGCAGTCATAAAAATATAATGTCGGCATGCGATCACTGTCCGTGCAGAGCACAGGCTGTTGGACAGTAAACGCGTTTTTATTGTACATCTTTCAATGCTTGTCGTTTTTTTCCCGCATCAACCGATTTCGATGAAACTTCCATAGTGCATATACTTAATTGACACAGATCTACAAAACGTATTTTATAATTTTCGATATAGGCCCACATAAAAAAGTAGATAGTAAAATGCAACTTTTAATATTTTTTCTACAATTCCGATCAATTGCATTTCTTGAAAAAAATTCTTTCCTCACATCCTGTAGTAAACTAATTGCTCTAGCTTCCCAAAAAGTTCAAATCGTATAGTATATTAAAGAAGTTATCGTCTGTTTTAGAGCGTCCGAATATTAATACGGGTCACTGTACATATATTTATTAGATTCTTTTCGGAATCTTCATCACGAGTCTGATACGACATTGTAGGACAAGGGTTAATATTGGACCACACCACTTGGATGATCAATATTCAAATCTTCGACTAAGAAAGTGTAATGTCCTTTTAAATGAATAACTGTTCGGTACAACAGATAATCTGATACATCTTCGACCTTCAAAAACACGTTGAAACAAATGTGAGCAGACCATGTCGTTCGGTTTCGAGATTTAGTTTGCAGATGCATAAATGTAACTCGACGGTTGCACGATCCCCCCTCTCTCCACAATTATTTGCATGCGAATCCGCGTTTAGCACCTCGGATTCCATCGAGCAACACTTTTTTCAATCACCGATGATATCCGCCACGTGGACTTTTTCGAGATACGAAGATCACGTTTTTATAGCGACCGGTGTTTTGCACAGACGGGGATTTCTTTCGTAACTAATGTGGTCACGAGACTTCTGTGGAAACCGAACCCAACGCGTACGCAAGGTCAGATCTTTTACTTTCCCGACTGGTTTGTTATCAGTTATCACTGACGCGTCAAAGGACCGGTAATCTGTGACGGTTACTAGGTGCTTTTCAATTAATTCGATCTGAAAATTGCTTGAACCCTATCGCATCTGCAGAACTATCTTACTTTAATTAAATAATAAAACTCATCATTTGCATTTCAAATTCTCAACTTCATTTTCCTTCACGTAATTATTGGACTGCGGATATTTATGTCAATGCATATTTTTATAAATACTTACAGTGACTCGAATGAATATTCGGACGCCCTAAAACAGACGATAACTTCTTTAATATACTTTAATATACTATACGATTTGAACTTTTTGGGAAGCTCGAGCAATTAGTTCACTACAAGGATGCGAAAAGAAATTTTTTCAAAAATTTCAATTGAGAGGAATTGTAGAAAAAATACTAAAAGTTCCATTTTACAACTTTTTTATGTGGGCCTATATTGAAAATTTAAAAAATACGTTTTGTAGATCTGTGTCAATTATATGCCCTTTGAAAGTTTCATCGAAATCGGTTGATACACAAACAAACGACTAACATTAAAAGATGTATTAGATTGATTGCAGTTATACGAAAAGTGTTTTCTAAATTTTCAATATAGGCCCACATAAGAAAGTTGCAAAATGCAACTTTTAGTATTTTTTCTACAATTTCGATCAATTGAAATTTTTGAAAGAATTTCTTTTCACATCCTGTAGTAAACTAATTGTGCTACCTTTTCAAAAAGGTTCAAATCATACAGTACAATATCAAAAAAGTTATCGTATTTTTTGGTGATCCGAATATTAATTCGAGCCACTGTAGTTAAAAAAAGAATGGGGCTGGACAGTTTATTTTGCGATTAGAGGATTCTAAAAATACATTTTTCAGACAACTGTATATGTACATACAATTAATTATTGCAGATACATCTTGTACATAAAATCGTGTACACAATATTGTACATCAATAATATATTGCATAAGTAAACAAAAATTCATGAACTGCACAAATCTTTAACAACATTTGAGAAACGAAAAAGATCAAAATTTGTTCAAATGAACGACTACAATAAATATGAATTGAATGATGTTGACTCGAAGGAATTTCCCTAAATTTTATTTAAATTATTATAATTTTTAATTTTAATTTTTCCCGCCGTCAAAGATCGTAAGAGTACTTAAAAAACGAAAAATAACTTACAAAAATGTTCATTATTTATTTGCAGATTCAATAATAACAGAGCAGGGGAGTTATAATTTCTGTCTCTATTTCTGCTTCTCCTTCATCTTCTTCTTCTTGCTCTTTAATTAATGGTCCCGTTAGTAAATGATTATTTATCGCATCATAAATTTAAAAGTAATTCTGCTCTATGTGATTTTACACCACTTTTACACTACTTTGGTGAGTACTTAAATAATATGGTTCAATGTCAGAATGAAAAAAGATTTGATTTGTTTATACAGATTGTAAGTATCTTCATATAAATAATCTGATAACCTTCGAGCACATTGTTCCATATCGTAATGTAATAAACGTATTATGTATATGTATAATGATAGCCCATGGTGCATAAAACGTAACACGAATAACTTAAGATCCGAGAGATATACACTATCGCTCACGTAGAATTTAATAGATATGTTATTACTAGTCAGAGAATTATCAGTTTCCACTCCTTTAATTTCAGTTAATCTCCATTCCGCATACATTGTTTCACATCGTGATGCAATAAAAATATGGTGTATATAATGATAACGTATGATGCATAAAACACGTAATATGAATAACTTAGTCGAGAGATCTACTATCGCTCACGTAGAACTTAATAGATGTGTTGTTACTCCTTCAGGAAATGATCAGTTTCCATTCCTTCAATTTAAAGTGAGTTTCATTTGACAAAATACCAGTTATTGATCAAATAGTAGTGATTATACAGGGGAATAAAAAGCTATCAAAATTCAAAATATTTTTCCACTATACGTAGAACGCAGGTTTGGTATCTCGGAAGTGTGTTTTATCTAATATTTATTTTATTTAAATTATTTGCACAGTAACAGTAACCTCTATCAAAATAGAATGGCAGTTGTAGACCGAAAATCATGAAAAAAATGCAATTTTTACCACTTTTGATGGTTTATAATTCGTAAACCAATTAACCAATTTCAATGAAATTTTCAGAACGTGTATATAATTTATACGAGTTGAGCAAACACATTTTCAAAATTTTCGTTATTGGTCCAGCTAAAAAAGTTATAAAAATCAATTTTTACTATTATTTTTCAGAATTCCGACTAAATGCATTTTTTCAACATATTTATTAGACGTCATTTACTAAACTAATCCTTCTAGCCTTAAAAAAGTTATTCTGATTTAAAGTGTGTGTGTGATTAATTATGTGCGTAACTGTATACCTATCTTTACCAAAATGCATTCTGAAATCGGAACTTTGAATCTTTTCATCAGCTTGTTCATCCTCTGCGATGCACAGTTAATTTGAAATTGTGCCGAGATTTTTTTTCGTCATCAATGGTATCCGATTAGCATCCGGTTTTTATAAGCATCGAAATGTAAGGGATGACGTTATCACTCTCTCTCTCTCTCTAATAAAGGCCCGTACAGCCGAGGTTAGACATGCGTGCATACATGTAAAGTTCTAGAAGTGCGAGGTCAAGAGCCACTTAAGAACACTCCGATGCGTTCGTCCGGCGGGATAGATCTCGACATGAATCTTGATCTCCAGCCTCTGTTCACACTGCGTGAAAGTTTCGTGTGGTTCCGTACACGAGGGCCGTAGGTACCATGATGGATGGGATATTTTTTTCACGGATAGGATCAAGAGAAATGGGATTACATTGTGGAAGTATCTTATTGCCGGACATAATTACATGCAACCGTCTTTGTTACCTGTCGCCTGAATTTCCACCCCTTTCTTTTTATTTCTCTGTAAATGGCCAGACAGCTTGACCGCCTCGCGTCGTATCTCTTCACATAGACATCTTATGATGAATAACTATTGGATTGGAACGAAAGTTCGTAGCGCGTCTAAATTAAAATCGAAAGCTAAAACTCAGATATTTATTCACAGATTTATTCAATAACATATTTTCCATTCTGTACTATTACTTTTTGCCATTTTCGAGGTAACTTCTCGTGTTATTGAATAAACATATGAATAAATACCTTAATTTTATCTTCGATTCTTAATTTGAAAACGCTGCTAACTTTCTTTCCAATCCAATAGTTAGAGAAATGATCAAGAGTTATGGTTACATACTATGAAAATGGAAACGTGAATATTTTTCATTTGTTTGTTCAAAAGTAAAACGAAAAGATACTGCGAATACGGATGAGGCGGTCATTCTGTTTCCAGTATGGTAGCAATAATATTAAAGTGGTGTAAGTCCATCTTTTGAGGAAATGAAAATTAATTAATAGATAAATGGGCTTGCACCACTTTCAAAAAACAATAGCTCATATCTTGAGTGAGTATTTTTAATAATAGGATCAAGGATGCATGTTTCGTACATTAGGACTTTTAGTATAGACTAAAAGAGAAGGTGGTTTGTTTTTCATAATGTTACGTATTTAAACATATTCTACTACTAAAACTACCATGGATTTCAAGATTGAAGTCTTCCCTTTACAACGAACCCATAAAGCTTTATGTACGTTTTTTTTGTAACTGTTTTACTGTACTTTGAATGAAAAGTGTGTCACTGGCATTTGAATAGCCTAAGATACACTATGAAGAGGTTCCACGGTCACGATCGGTACTTATGTGTACATATATGTACATGCTGAATATATGGTATCTTTATACGACAATGCTATGCGCAGAATTATGGTGGATTTCGTAAAAAATTAAATTACACAAATTTTTCCGTACCTTTCTTCTAAAGTACGTTAGAATGGTTGTCAAAAAGCATGGAATAATTTAGGAGTTTTAATCTTTACATCTGTAGTATAATTTAACAACATAGAGAGATGAAAGTGGAAACTTCTCCCTTTAACAGTAAACCTACCACCACCGGTCAAAATGACTGGTTCCAGATGTATTATTTTACAATTATTGAAATAATAAAAATGATTTTATAAGAATTGATTGCACAGCACGCTATTTTTGGTACAGCACGCATTACAATAGGAGCAGCACAAAGTCTAAATTAAATTAATATTGTCATTTTTATAAGGGAACATGTACCAGTTACTTTTAACTATTTTTAAGGCTCTCAATTTGTGCCTGTGTAACTTTTCAAAAATTGCAATTGCTCGGAATTGTCGAAAAAATACTAAAAGTTGCATTTTACAACCGTTTTATGTGGGCCTATATTGAAAATTTAAAACATACGTTTTGTAGATATCTGTCAATTATAATAAACATGTTCTAAAAATTTCGTCAAAATCGGTCGATGTTGCAATGAGCTACAAACGTTCAAAGATGGTAATTACTACAGGATGTAAAAAGAAATTCTTTCAAAAATTTCAATTGATCGAAATTGTAGAAAAAATACTAAAAGTTGCATTTTGCAACTTTCTTATGTGGGCCTATATTGAAAATTTAGAAAACACTTTTCGTATAACTGCAATCAATCTAATACATCTTTTAATGTTAGTCGTTTGTTTGTGTATCAACCGATTTCGATGAATCTTTCACAGTGCATATAATTGACACAGATCTACAAAACGTATGTTCTAAATTTTCAGTATACGACCACATAAAAAAGATGTAAAATGCAAATTTTATAATTTTTTCTAAAATTCCGATGAATTACAATTTTTGAAAAAATTTTTTCACATCCTCTAGTAAACTAAATGCTCTAGCTTCTCAAAAATTTAAAATAGTATAGCACGATATTAAAAAAGTTATCGTTTTTTTTTAGAGCGTCCCGAATATTAATCCGAGTCACTGTATGTATATCATATACACAATATGTATACTCCTTCCATGTGCAATATGAAATCTACATTATTGTTCGGAGAATATCGTTTATCATGACTTGACCGATAGTTCAAACCGCATGTATCATTTTTCAACATTTTTTACGATAGCGATCGCTGCTTCTAACATATCAGAAGTTTACTCCATACTGTTACTAATAATAACTCAATGATTTTGTCTAACCTTTATAGCAGTGGCCGATCATTCATGGTTTTTTTTTTATTATGTTCGTTTAAACATAGGGGAGTTTTCCTAGCAAAGGACACATAAGTTGTTGTTTAAATTTTCACTTATTCATAAAGTAACAACATTAAAAATCCGAATAAACTGAAAAAATATTCGTTGTCTCTCACTACATATAAATAAATATGGTACTTAACGCTGAACCTACCACTTCCGGTCAAATGACCGGTTCCAGATTATTGATTTCACAGTTATTGAAATTATAAAGATGTTTTCATGATAAATAATTAAATAAATATATTTATTAGAGCAGATATTACAATATGAACCGCACAAAGTTCAAATAAATTTAATCTTGTTGTTTTATAAGGCAACATGTACCGACTACTTGTAAAGCTTGGTAGGTTTAGTGTTAACTTTTGATAACTGACAATAAGTAAGTAAGCTAAGACAACAATGCCACGAGTTAAATGTTTGAAAATGTAAATTGATGTTTTAACGAACAACTCTAAAATGGTTCCCAGTCTAAATAAAGAGAAAATGACAAGGGTGCGAGCTAAAAGTTGCATTGCCTACAATCACAGCATTCACTCAATGAAAGGAGTATTCACTCGTATCCTCGCTAAGCAAAACGTTCTAGAAAGGTTTTATTCGGCCGATACTCGCGAATAAAACAAGAATATGCTTACTTAGTGTCTCGTTTCAAACCCCTTAACTATTATGGCGCGCGAAAAACGAGCGATCGTCTTTTTGTGGTACCCTTGATGAATCGGCGTGCATCATCGAAACTAATATCGAGCGTCTTGAAAATCCTGTTCGCTGGGCTTGCAAATCATCGGCCACTGCTACTTCTGGCAGGCAATTTCGTATAAATCCACCGTGCTTGTATTTCATTTGTAGTTCAATTGCGTCGTTTCCATGTCACGTACGAATACTTTATCTACATTTTCGCGATTGAACGACTGTTTGCTTTAATTAAGTACTACTACTATCAGATTTATCGTAGCTGAACTATCAATAATGATCACCGAAAAATTAGTGTTTTGTCATACAGTCAGTCACATCAGTATTTGTACGCCCTTTAAAACAGAATGACTGTTTTATAATTGTACCAAACGACCTAATGTTTCGTAAACAATTAGAAGCATTGGTTTACTAAATGATGTGCAAAAAAGATTTTACAAGGTTGCATGCAAAAATGGAAAAGGCATTTTTTAAAACTTTTTTATTTGGGCCCTTAATGAAAATTTAAAATATATGTTTTGTAGATGTATAGTAGTTACACACACACATGCTGAAAATTTCATGGAAATCGGTTGACATACACACGAGCTACAAGCGGTTAACAATGGTGAAAATCGTAGTTTTTCACGACTTTTGATCAGTCTCTGCTTAAAATCCACAGAATCGTACATCTTTCGATGCGTGTTGTTTTTTCCTGCGTCAACCGATTTCGATAAATCTTCGGTAAGTATCATAATATAAAAAAATTGCTTTCTTTAATTCTTTTTTACAAAAAATTTGCTGCAATCACGTGAAAGTTCCTTTGAAACCATGCTATGTATATCTGTTAAAAACATTTTCGATGGGACTGCTAATAACAGAGTAATCTCTACTGGTCACGATATTCGTGGTTCACTCTGTATGAAACGATAAAGGATTAGAAAAATTTCAGAATATCGTAATGTTCTTTTTAATGTAACAAAGATATTAAGGGATGAAATAATGAAATCAATTTTTATTTTATTCCTGCTACCGCAATTAATGCAGAACATTTTTATCTTTGTCATATTATTAATTATGGTGACAGCTAATCGATTACTAAACATTTACAATTACAAAAGTATTATATCAGATATAATATATATTCATATCCATAAAAATCATCTGGAATAGAATTATTCTAGGTTGGAAGAAATGTTTAATTTTCGAGTTCAAACAGCTCCGAGTGTAAAGGGTTAATAGAGACTGTCTCACAGCTTGAGCTCGCAGTGTAATTGAGAAGGATCATGGCCATCACTTCGATCGACGGCTAATGAAGCCCACTATTTATAATCCTTCCCAGATGTCAGCAAGTTTTTGTTGCACTTGAAATCGGAGGCCTCGATTCGACCTTGTTAGGATCTTGTCTGAAACGTTCCGTTTCTCGTCACCCTGGAAGTGTTCGCTCGCCAGAGACTTTTTTCCTTGGCGGACACCCGAGGAACACCCATGTCATCACTTACGTCGACTTACGACACATTTTTTATCGCATTTTTGCGCCGACGCGACGATTAAAAGCTGACAGGTGAGACGCCGAATAAGTACCGTTTCACTTGTCTGTCTCGAATCCGTTCCAGTGACTTCCATTTCGAACATGTCCTCTAATATACAGCCATACCCTTCATGATTCGCGTGAAATCGTACACATGATTTCCGACTGACCGTCTAACGAATCTATTAAGGTCTCTCCAGTTTATTTTCCGTTTCCTAATCGAACGAAACACGAACAGCAATTAGAACAGTTATGATCTGGGACCTAGATTCTAGGAGATCCAGATGAAATTACCGGACAGCGCATTGTGCAATCGATTCGAGCAGATATACATATGCTTGTGACAGGACAGAACCACACCGGCGCGGCGCGGCCGTAATTCATAGTACGTTCTCGAATTCATTATCGATTACGTATCATAAATCTCTAAAGAGATATTTTACATAATTTGTAACACGATCGTGAAGCGTGTTTAGAAAAAAAGTGAAGAAGTTTTTTGTTCGAAGTGGCTAACGCTTTTTATACTCTTAAGTGAATGTACCTTATAATTACATTGCAGAACTTCATGCATTTATGGCTTCTGAAAATTTTTAATTAGCTAGAATATAACATTCGACAGAATTTAGTAGGATTTTTATTTATTCCAGATCTACAAAGACTACTACCACTGAGAATAAAATTTTAATCGACTCCCACTTTCTTAAAATACGTCCAAAAACATTGCTAATTGCTTAAACATCCACAGTCTACTAATAATATACAGGAATAAAATTATCTTTGTAATGGTTTGTTATGTGAAATACGTTTCATGCAGAATTCCCCTAATAGCAATTCTGGCAGGCCATCGGTTGGGATATAATTGGTTGTTTTGCTTACAAATAACCAACGAAAAATTATAACAATTTCCCAACGAATACCCAACGTTGGGCCACAATTATTATAGTTCGTTAATTAACAAGAAATTTACGTATGATAATACTATATGTATAGTTGTGTTTTCAAGTAATATTTTTTAAAAATTGAAATTTTTTTTATAGAAATATTACATTAGTAAACTTTAAACTCGTTTTTCTCAGAATTTCGCTTTTCAAAACGGTGTATAAGATATCTCGAGTTCTACCTCAGAAATTACATTAAAATTTTACAGTTACTTTCATTATAATATCTATATAATTAGACATTGACGATCGATTTTTGTTCATTTTCCCATTATTCTGTTAAATATAAATATAAAATTAGCAAATTTTCTATCGAAATTCAGTCATTAAATTAAAAGTATCTGCCATTTTGTTAATTTTCACAAAAATTGAAATGTTATGACATTTTTGGAATTTTTGATATAGTTCATTCGATTTGTAGGAATCCTGTACACCAGTTTGCCATCTGAAAGAAAAGATATTCCGAGCAAAGAAGACAAAAGGCATAAGAATAAATTATATTTTAAATATTACAAGCATTTTTTTATATATCATAATATAGTAAACTGAAATACATAATAATATTATATTAATCGATCATTCACATTTTTCTGTACTGTCGGTTATAAATCTTATATTTTTCCCACTTGTTACTGTGACCAAACCCCTTAATGCATTTACAGTCTACTTCCAGGTAGACGAACGATTTCGCAATCGTTGCAGCAGGACATTTCCTACGAAAAGGTAGTGACCTAATCGAAAAACCAGTAGCTTAGGAGATATTTTATAATCACAACGTTGCAAATCCACTGATGTAAAAATAATCGTGCTTTGCGCTAAAAATTAATATTGATGTCTCTTTTATGTGCGCACCTAGAAACAAACTAACAGCATTAAGTGACATAATGAATTGTTTTTGAAACATTTTTTAAATATTTATGGAGATACAAATTTCATGATTAAAATGGAGCACCTGCATAAAAAAATATGATGATATTAACCTAAATTCTACATAAAAAATTCAATTAGTTACTAAATACAATTATTATATATTATTACTAATATTATTCCCAAATGTAATACTGAAGCAAATATTTCTGAGAAACCAAAGGAAAGTATTAAAATAATAATAGTAATCTATTTTCATGAATTCATCATAATGATGCTCGTTGAATTAGGCAGATAGCATTTTCTTTATCACAATGTTAAGTCTGCAGATGCAATTTAAAACAGTTAAGAGAGTCTTTAAGAGTATCAATATATTATTCTTACTCCATTAAAATCATTCATGAAAAATATAAATATGTATTTAGCTCCTGTGTCTTGCAATTGAGATGCACTTCTTATTTTACATAAAGGAGTCTAGTTATCATAGTTATCGAGCATCCTACCGATGAACAGGATTCAAACTCAATTGTCAATAAAATATTAGGTTCGAACTAGGCTCAGCTAATAAAGTATATTTTATTCTGACTCCGTTTACGTTCTACGTGCTATCTGTTTGCTAATTATCGATAATTTGCAGTACATCGTCGACTTGTTCTCGAAGCGAAGCGAAAGTCAATGTTCCGTGAACGTATCGTGACATGAATAAATAATATTTGGTTTTGTTCGATGCAAATGGACAATATTGATACATTACAACACGTACGGTCAAGCGTAATGACCTCTTTTCGAATAAATTTCCTTTCTCGCATTCTTCTTGTGTGCTCCAGAATTATTTATGCTTTTTACACATTTTTGCAAAGACAAACGATGCACATTTGAACATACGCAACTCATTATCCATCCGTTTTTTCAAGTAACAAGTGGGGAAAATATAAGATTTATAGACAACAGTACAGAAAAAAGTGAATAATTGATTAATATAAGATTTTGTATTTCAGTTTACTACATTATGAACTATAAAAAAATGCTTGTAATATTTAAAATATAATTCGTTCTTATGCCTTTTGTCTTCTTTGCTCGGAATATCTTTTCCTTCAGATGGCCAACTGGTGTACAGGATTCCTACAAATCGAATTAACTGTATCAAAAATCCCAAAAATGTCATAAACTGTGATATATTCTCTAGGCACTGACGATCCCACATTTCAATTTTTGTGAAAATTAACAAAATGGCAGATATTTTAAATTGAATGACTGAATTCCGGTAGAAAATCTGTTAATTTTTTATTTATATTTCACAAAATAATGGTAAAATGAAACAAAATCGATCGTCAATGCCTACTAGATATTATAAGGAAGATAACTGTAAAATTTTAATGCAATTGCTAACGTAGAACTTGAGATATCTTGTACATCGTTTTGAAAAACGCAACTCTGAGAAAAACGAGTTTAAAGTTTAAGAATGTAATATTTGTATCAAAAAAATATTTTCGATTTTTCTAAAAATATTACTGTGTCCTAACCCGTTAAATACTCAAATTCTATGTATATCTAGTTCTAAGTAGACGTATCGTGATGGCTGAACGTAATTCTTCTCTTTGCTTCGTTCATTCGTCTTACATTTTTTTCGATAAACTTGTCTACTAACATCTCACTTGAAGGCATATCGAGTATTTCCAACAGCTGATACATGAATAATGATTGCTGTAATCGTATTACTCCGATCGATCAAATGCTTCTTACGCGTGATACCTGCTACTTTTTATTTACATTTCGAATAGGACTTTACTCCCGTTTGATCGGGGATATGATCGTAAATAACGTTTCTCAGCTAATAAACAACAAATTATATACATAGATCTTCCGTTTGCAGACACTACGGAGGAATGTTAACACGGTGTAAGAAGAAGAAAATGAGGAAAAAGGAGGCATTCAGGAAAATTTATTTGAACGCGGAACTCGGGAACCAGTACTGCCTGAGTGAGTACAACTCGATATAACTAGCAAAAAATAATTGATTAATGCTCGCTGCATCGTTTGTTGCAATTTCCGCGCAAAGAAATCGTGATCGTTTCATAAAGTAACGATATTAATACGTTTTGCAATATGTACACCGGGCTAAATTAATAGAATTGTATATACGTTGTTGATGCTTGAAGAAAAAAGAGAGCAAGATGGCTCAAACATATAATAAACTTATCCGTATTAATGGCTCTCCTATTCGTCCGTGTGCTAGCCCTTGCTAGTGATTGTTTAACATAAATAAACTTGAATAGGCTCGCGCATGCTCATTATAGTTATTCATTGCGGTGCAACAAGACCGGACACGGACATCATAGATAGTACGGGAATCATACTTTATAATGTGGACTACGTTCACTGTAAATGTGAAAAATGCTGTGCAACTTCGACTCAAAAGAGATGCATCAAGTTTATTATATCCAGCTTACATATTATTAACTATTTTATGCAGTTTTCAAATTTATTGGGGCTTGTTTTAAAACCTCATTACGAAGAGAGTGGGACGATTTTGTAAGGCAAAGGGTTGATGACTATAAATATTTTTAGAACAGTTTCCTCTGTCTGTGACCTTGAATGACCTTGAGTAATTATAATAAATAAATAAAGGGACTATCATCGTAGGTGTTTAAAAAGGGATGGTCCCGTTCAAAAATAAAGTTGACCTTGAGTTTCTAAAAGCAAAAAATAAAAACAAACATTTTTATGGTGTCGTGTGAGCCCCATCGAACCATTGTATCTTTAAAAAGCAACAAAGATATTTTAGGTGTAAGCGTTAGGTGACTCACCCTGTATATATGGTAATAGTTCTTAGAAATATAGTATAGCATAAACAAATCCATTCATCAAATCCATAGAAAGTAAGTTCGGATACTCTGCAAATAATATACGTCGTTCTGTCTGTGACATCGTATTCGAACCGGGGATAATGACAACCTTTTCTGGGTATGCAGAAATAAAATTGATTCTACGTATTGCGGTTCAATTTGTGCTGATTTGTTGAGCCTGAAAATTATTATGTTAGATAACAGGCATCTAGGTAGTTTGACGTAATCATTACTATGTAAGCGTTCGCGAACTGCCTTTTACTCGGTCGATCTTTAATCAACGCGAATACGCTACACCGATGCGCGCGCGCGCGCGCGCGTGTGTGTGTTGGAAAGAGTGATCAATGAAATAACTCGGCCTACTTTGAAATTCACAATCCAGTGAATTCTCATTCGTGAAATCAAAGCAGATCATTCATCATCACGGGAATAGATTAGGTAACAATTAGGATTTGCTGATATGAAAGGAATGCGGGAAGGAAGGTCATGACCTAAGCATATTAAAAGAGAGCTATTAGTAGAGAGCGGATCTTTATGCAAAATAAAAATGTTGTACCTGAATTGCAACAAATTGGAACGAAGTGGAAGATTATTATCTTTCTTAACATGTTTAATGATTTAATGATTTTACCTTTTTAAATGACAGCCACTCATTTTTCCAATAAATGCATAAAATCCGCTGTCTAGAAATTAGAAACAAAGGAAATATTTAGGTAACCTCCTCAATAACGGGTTCTCGAGTTATTTCCAAACAAATTGCAAACTATTTAACGGCTTCAACAACCCTGCTGTTGCTGTTAAGGAGATTTACCCTAGACAACAAGCAGATTATCAGCAGTGATTACATCACCGTGTGTTAGTGCTAGTGTCGTCTCTTCAAACTCCGCTTATCACAGCGACAGATCTTTCGGAATGACCTGATAGGTTGGTTCAGGTTCCCGGCGCTTTGCTGTTAAAGCGATTATCCTTCGATTCGCGGCCGTATTAAAAGCTAAGTAGCAATAAATGTCTTCCCCTTATCGAGAGACGGCCTCAGTCGTCTCAATAGAAACGCCCCTTAGAAAAGTTCCAGGCGAACAATTTTTTCCGGAATATGTGGATCCACCGGTTTGCGGGCCGTCATAGGTAACAGCAATTTCTATCGCGTGGAGATCAGCGTCGTCGTCCGGTAATGTTTTGCCGTGACGAAGAAATTTCCGCGTTCCGAACGATGAGGAATCCGCGGTGGCTGGGTGTTGTTGACGCGGGCTCGAATAATCTTGTTACTGTAGCCGGGACTGGCAGCCAGTGTCAACCCTTTTTTCTCCGGACGCACGTGCATTGACATGTACCATCTGGTCGGTGGATGTCGCCGTATAGCAATTGAACGTAATGATATTCTGGTATCATGCGAGTTACGTCGCCCGTTTTCCCTCTCCCCGCTCTTTCCCTTTCTTCTCCTCTCGTTCACTCCTGTCTCTCGTCCTCCTTTTCCATCCCCCTGATCTTTCTTCCTCCCTCTGACCCCTCCTGGTACCCTGCCCTCTGTACCCCTGCCACTTTCTGCCGCTATAGCGGCTGTTAGCCGGCGTGTTGGCCATTGACCGACCTTCGCAGTTGAACTGTGCCGCCAGAAGATAGAAGTTGCTCCTTTCTCTCCGGATTCCCTCTTTATCTCTATCTTTCCCGGTGCTCCGTGTCTTTGTCTCCTTCGTCCCCTGGCTGAGTGTACGCGCTAAGAATGCCTCTGTACGTGGAATGAAAGAAGTTCTTCCTTGCATCGGGAACTGGGATCCTAGGATCGATGCTTCGGGAAAGTAGCAGCCCCCCTTCGTGTCCTGCGTCTTTTATTATCCCGCTAACCGGCGTCGTTGCTCGTCCCGGCGATCGTTTCGTTGGTTATGTTCCGAACGTCGCGTCGTTAGGCTACTCTCCTCGGCCCATACGAGAGTTAATAGGATTTCTGGCGTTGTCCGATCACTCGGGACTCTACCCCGATCCATTTAATAACACGTTTTTCTGTCCGATTTAACCGGCATCCCATGACGGATTTGTACCCGCCGCGCCGCGTCGCTAGGCATCACTCACCTGGTGCTTCCTAGATTTCCGTCACTTCTGTCAGTCCCCGAGGACCGACGGTATCACATTTATAAAATAATATGTAAGGGAGCCCTATAACTCTTCAGCTTTTTCCCATTCTTAATTTCACAGTCCTATTGTACCTTTGATGGGGTATTTATGGAAGTCCATAGCATAGAGTCCCTTCCGGATCCATCTCTGATGCTTGTTTGTTTTGCTGTTGCAATTGCTTGCGTATTTCGTATTGATTATTTCGTATTAATAATTCGAAGCTCCCAAGCTTCTTCAAACGAACGGAAATTGTTTGTTGAGTTGCACCATGTTCCTCAGCAACTTTCTGTTGTGTTTGACAAGGATTTTCATTCAATAATTGCTCTAATTCCTCGTCCTGCACATTTTTCGGCATTCCACTGCGTTCTCCATCACTCAGATCAAAATTTCCACTACGAAACCTTTGAAACCACTTCTTGCATGTTTTATAGGTTACAGCATTTTCACCTAACGCAGAACAAATCGTTTTCGTAGCCTCAGCAACATTTTTCTTTCAAAAAGAATACAGTGTCGAATGTACTGTTTCTTAAACGCCATGGTGCAAAGTATTGTTTTTGAGGATATGTACCAATTAGCGTAAATTTATGTAGTGTGTTTAGTAGGGTAAGCTTAAAGCTTAATGCTTAAAACACCAAAGCGGCGGGAGGAAATTTTAATTTGAAATGCAATCACAATGGAATATATGTAAAGGCACCGCACTTATTTGTACACCTAATACATTACATTCATTATAGTGAAGATATTTGGCAACGTAAATAAAAACTTACCCCTGGAAGTACATTCTGCACATCCTGCCCCGTCTTTTGGGGTCATTCCACGCGACACTTGTCAGAGTGAGAGACTGTCGTAAAGGTTGGGACACCGTATAAGTTGCAACAGTACGTTTTTTCCCTATTAATTCACTGGAAGCACCAATGTCATGGTTGTAAACTTTTTTTTCTATTTATAAACAAAGTTTTCATGAGCATTAAAAGCGACAAGTCGTGTTCAGTGTAGCTGTGCCAAAAGCAGAGGCTAAAAATATTTTCTAAAAAGTTTTCTTGTGTTTCTTATTGATTCGTTTTCAGATTATCTTTTAAATATATCTAATTTCTTGGAAATTTAATGTATTGTAGTTCAAATCTGCAAAAAGAGTTGTGCACTTATAGGAAGAAATAGGAGATAGTGGTTTTTAAATGTTTTATATGTATATAAATGAAGATTTTATATTTTTCGTTTCATTGAGTCTCAAATGAAGAAGCTGTTTCAAAAATTGTGCCTAAGCTTTTTCTAGATTCTTCAAACCGAGAGAATAATAGAAATTTTAATAGATGAAGAGGCGGTGTTAATACAAATAAAAAATGCATTGTTATAAAAAAAAAAATTCCATCTGTTGTCCTGATGTAGCTGGACAGTAACTGTTTCATAATACTGACTGTACACGAGGCACGATGTAAAACGACTTCTTTACGCGCAACCATTTTTCTACAGAATCATTTTTTTTTGCTTTCATTCGGCAATAAAAATGATAGTATCCAGAATACTTTCGCTCACCGAGTGCAGAATGTTTGAAATGTTTGTTTACACGTAGAACAGATCGTAACTGTTTTCTCGAACGCAGATGGTGGCTTTTTTATGGAAATTCATTGCAGGTATAAAACTTGAAATAATATTTGTCTTGCGAACATAGAACGAAAGGAGGCATGCAACTCCGTATGCAAAGCTCCGTATAACTCCACCGAACCTTGTCGAAATTGGTAGGACTCAGATTTGCATGGATAAACAATTAGAGAGAGAGAGAGGGTTATTAAAAGTAACGATTTAATTGCTATAACATTTTCTTATGTCATTTATCACTAGACAGCAGACCGTTATGTAAAATAAAAATTTTCTATTTGGACTCTCCACCGGACTGGAGTGAAATAGAAAGTTGTTTTCTGTCTTAATATGTTTAATAGATTGAAAATAACATATCAGTATTTTTAAATTCTTCCAATATGCTTACTGTTTTAGATTACACCTACTCGTTTTCGTCAAAAATGCATAAGGTCATTATTTCTTTCAATAATTTTTACCTATTTAATTTTCACAATTTTGATTTTGTAATAAGACTCCTGTAACAAGTTTTCTGTAACGACAATTGATTCTACGTGTCCACATATATGCGATTGATCTACAACGGTAGTTTATATTGCAAGAACGCCAACTGTGTAATTTTAAGATTCTATGCTAGTCACCAGGAAGTACGTACTCCAAGACAAGTTAATATGAATTATTTTGATGAATGGTGGTAATTAAAACTTAACATTTTCCTCATTTCCTCATCCAAGGCGGCAACATCGTGAACGTCAATCTAAAACTACTTGGAGAAATTAGCATGTTGGCTAAATGTGTCCGACGTTATAATTGTTAAGGACAGTCTAGCATATGGTAGTAGTTAGACACTTTCTGAAACTTATACTGGATTAACCCTGTGAACTCGGAATATATTTCCCGACCATGAGCAATTCCTTACAATTTACCTCACATTTACTCAAACTGAAGGTCCCGGGAAGTTGTTCATCCTCCTTTGAGGGCGTGTGAGCTTTCATCCGCGAGACTGAACATCATACATTTAAGAGTGAATCGCAAATAAAATCGTTACACATCCAAAATATCCGGAATAGCATCAAAAATATATTCAAACGATAACTATACCTCTACTTAGCATCTCTGTTAAACCCAATTAACCACATGCATTGTGCTGAATATTTGTGTACATGTGAAATAGTCTCTAGTCGTATCCGTTTTGTTATCGTTATCATTAGACTGCGGCTTTTATGCATTTATGACAAAAGTGGGTACGTACAATTTCAAACAGTGGAGGTATTAAACAGATTTAAGGTCACCAGTGTATTAGTTTCACCTTAACAAGATAATCAAAAGAAGAATGAAATTTTTATTTGGCTCCTGTATGTTGCAATCAATGCAAACATTTTTTAATTATCATAAAGATCCGCATTCTAGTTATCATCAACTCGATTATTGAAATCGAATAGTTGATGACGTGACTCTTAGCACTCGAGGGACGACTTTGAGGCACCACTTACTAAATTATTTTAAATGTATAAAATGAAAATAATTATATAGAATAGAAATATTCTAGGTCAGAAGAAATGTTTAATTTTCGTGTTAAAATAGTTGCGAGTGCAAAGGGTTGATATTATATACCAACCGACCGTTGAAAGTAACTGGAATGGCATGCCATATAAGAATAACAAGATTGAACTTATTTATATTTCGTTTGATTTTTATTGTGATTGATTTCTTCATACAGGGTGTCCCACCTAACTCTGCTACCCCTAATAGCTTTGTTATTTATACAGAAACGAAAAAATGTGAGGACATTGCCGTATTTGGAGGGAGACATAAGTTTGTGTGTGGGTGAACAGTGATGTTTTTTACAATGGATTGACCTAACCCAGACTTTGATACATCCTAAATATACAATTAATATGAATATTCATTTCTTACGAAAGCGTCTTTATAATTTCAATAATGGTAAAATAAAAAACCGGTGAGTTGTCCGGTGGTTTTAGCGCTGACAATGTATGTACTGTGCGGCGCATGAGAGAAACCTAGCGCGAAGGGAACGGGGAAAGAAGCCTGACTATTCAGATTGCCTTTACGTTCCTCTTGCCCCGTTCTCCTCCCGCTAGTTTTCTCTCGTGCTCTGGGCAGTACATTCTGAAGATTTCACTCGTTACGTCAATTCCTCGAAGAGAAATGCAACGCAAGAATTTTACTTCCGGGTTCCAAACTTTGCAAATTTAAGTGCGCAACACTGCGCTATCTGACGCGGCTGGACGCGTGCAAGGTGCCACTAACTAAGTAGCTGCAAACTCTGAAGAGTCAGCCGAACGTGACCGGCTTACCGGCGAAGCCGGTAGCTCGTTAATCGTCGGCATCGGCTCGTATTTCTAGCGTAAGTATCTACGCGCCTTCAGTAATGATGTTTCTTTTCGGTGTCGCCGCTCCATGCTCTGCTCTATGGATCGACTTATGATGTGATCGTCTTCACCGTGCTAGTTTTTATCAGAGCCCGCAACGGACCGCCACGCCGCGCCGGTCCATTTGCAATAACGCGCACGATTGTCGACATTCCGTGCCGCAAGTCGCCGATATAATTGTTCCTCTAGTGGCTGGTGGTAGGGATCACGAGTGTTACGTCGCGTCGATTTATGATAATTCATTGACGAAGCGAGGCGTAGCTGGAGGATATACGAGTTATTCTCTCTCTCTTACTCTCGCCCCCCCCCCCTTCTAGTCGATGACTCTTTCCGTTAACCGGAAACGACGACTCGTCATATTCCCGCTTGCGATTACTCCCATTGACCATATTGAATGGGAACTCATGAATATTGATCGAAATACATTAGACTATTTATAGAAAGGAGGTTCACAAAAATATACTGTCGGATGGATCAATGAAAATGCTTTTAGATACTGAGGCAGATAAATGAATAATTAGTACAATTTTAATTTTCTTTTACGTGCGCGTGAGATACATCATCAGTCGACAGTGAAGTTGGTTAGGTATTTAGACACATCGACAGTGAACAAACAATTGCACAAAAAGGCGAAGGATTATAGCCATTATGTATTATAAGTCATTGTACATGACTAGACTGCGGATCTTTATGCATTTATAGCTCACGGAAGTTTTCAAGAAATGTCAGAATATAAAATTCGATAGAATTCAGTACGATTTTTATTTGTTTTGGATCTGTAAAGGCTGTTTCAATTAAAAAAAAAGATTGTATTTCATTCCACTTTCTAAAAATCTGTCTATAAAAATTGGAAATTGCATAAACATCCGCAATCTGTACACGACCAATTGAAAAAGACTGAAAAGACTTTTGCATACACCTAATGTGTAGAACGTACACATAATCCAAGCGATGGAAACTAATGACAGGAAGAACTGAAGCAATTAATTATGTTAACAGCAACACTGATCGATAGTATGGTTAAGCGGGAGGAATCTGAAAAGGAAATCGCTAGTTCGCTATCGATGCAATTACCTTGGTGCCACACAGACTTACGATCTTATCTTCACCGAAGGGGGAAATCAGATCGAATATGATATATGTATTTATGTAGTGTCGAATATGTAGACCGAGGTCCCGATTACGAGGAGTATACAGCGTGTCCCAAAAAGGTATTTCCTTGAAAAGGGTGATTCCTAAAGTTATACAATATAACTTTCCTTTGCGAAAATGTTCTCCGCGGTTTCGTTAAGGAGTTATTAAAGTAAAACGCGGACCAATCAGAGCGCGGCTACAGCGGTGACTAGAGTCGCCAGATTAAGATTTGTGTCCTCACTCTACCTTCCCCTTCTACCACAATCATCCCCCACGCTTCCGCCGCGTCCCGGTCACGTGACGCGTTCCCTCTCTGTCGTGCACGTGTCCAGTACTAGCAGCGACAGGGGTAAGTTTTTCCCCTCAATTCATGCTCCCTCCCCTCATCTGGCGACACTGCCGGAACCTGTCGTCGAGCCGGAATTTGTCTTCTGTGACCGTGCTCTGATTGGTCCGTGTTTTTCGTTAATAACTCGTTAACAAAGCCGCGGAGAACATTTTCCCAAACGTAAAAGTTATTTCATATAATTCTATGAATCACACCCTTTTCGAGGAAATACATTTAGCTTATTTAGAAGCACATGTAGACGAGGAGGACTTTTGTTTTTCATTCGATCGTTAGTTATAACTAGACTGCGGATCTTTATGCATTTATGGCTCCTGAAAATGTTCAAAAAACGCTAGAATATAAAATTCGACAGAGTTTAGTACGATTTTTATTGGGTTGGCGAGAAAGTAATTTCGGTATTTTAAGATGAAATAGAGCCCAATTTTTTTATTCAAGCAATGAATTTTAATGAATAAGATATTTTCCCTTTTGTTCGATGATCTTCTGCCAAAAAGAATAAATAAGAAAATATTTTATCGATTAATGTTCATCGCGTGAATAAAGAAATTCGGTTTTTATTTCACCTTAAAATACCGAAATCACTTTCTTGCCAACCCAATACAAAGGGTACTACCACTGAGAACAAGATTTTATTTGATTCCACTTTCTTAAAATTCGTCTACAAAAATTGCAAATTGCATAAAGAATCATTTTTCCGAGTATTTTCCGAAGTTAATTGCAGACTGCTATAGAAACGTATAACGAGTGTACATGGCGATACCGCGAGTTTGGTCGTATTGAGAGATACTTACGTATATCGACCGGAAACTCGAGTAGCCCGGAGGCGGTCATTTGTCGTTTGTGGCTCCACTTCTGCTCGCCGACTTGTACAGGTGTAACCAGTATTGAGCATCTGTTCGAATACGATTTGAATAACAGTAAAGAATATATAATTACTCGTTATTCGATGATGTATCGTTCGCGTTATGCAGCATTTCCATTATTCGTTATTCGTTTGAGAGTACCTTTATTCGTTATTTATCATTCATCATTTCTTATGCACGGTATTTCAGCTAATGTGGAGCATATTAAGGTAATGTGATTTCTGTTGAACTTTGAATGGTATCACGTGATCAGTATTCCGCAGGCTTTGTTTTTTTAAATGTTGCTTTTCTCGTACTTTTCAAGGTTTGTTCATGTTTTTTTAAAATAACTTTACATACATACGTTGAAAAAATTCATTCAAGTATGTTCTGTGACATGACCTTCAAATGACCTGGAACTCTGATGATGAAGGTCAAACTTAAATTTCGATAAACAAACTTAGATTTCGATGAAATGCTAACACCTGTAAGTCTGTAGAAAGTGTTTTTCGTAGCACAAAGAATATCGAGATAGATTAGTATTGAAAGTAAGTTTAAAGAAGTCAACTTAATCAATTAGTTTGTATAAATTCTGATGGTGATACATTAACATTACATTTAGTTATTTACTACGTATCTTCACCTATTTCAATTATATGCTGATGGGATGAGGATATTGTAGGTTGATTGATAAGTAGACTGCGGATTTTACGCACTTATGACAAAAATCGATGGATGTAATTTAAAACAGTAAAAACATTAAGACAATTCAAGAACGCCCACATGATATTCCCGATTTATTAAAATTGTTGAAAATAGAAATAAAGTTTTATATGGTTTCTGTGTCTTGCAATTGATGAAGACAATTTTTTTTTTATTTTGCATAAAGATCCGCAGTCTAGTTACAAGCAATGCAAATAAATATTATTCCTACACATACACTTGAGATATGCCTATCGTTGTTTTATTCGATAATGTTATATGACGAATAAATTAAATACACTTGTTATTCTCAAATATCGTTATTATTTTATTAATTAATTCTTCTGAATAACATTTGTCTAACTCTGGGTGCCACCAAGTTAACCGGATCCAAAGATTTTGTTGCTTACCGATAAACGTCCAAGGTAAAAGATTGATTGCGCCAGCTGGAGTGTTCCTCGAAGGAAAAGTAGAAATTAGAAAATTCCTCTCGGGTTTAAAGAGGACTCGATGATTCTGGGATATTTACGGAATATTAGTTAAAGGCCGGCGACGTACGCTCAGAATGTGAATTATGCATCGAAGGTGATGAAACTCGTGATATAGTGTAGAAGGTTTCGTAACTGAAGGGACCATTGTAGAGTCACAGTTCTAAGCCGGATATATGTGAGAAAATTCTTATATGAATTTTTATATCTATATTTCAGATGCACGCTGCTGGGATTGACTCATGCTTCCTCTTTGTTAGAATTCATTTGATAGCTTTACTGACCCTTGTATCATGTTATAGTTTATGTCATCATTTTTTCTCTATTTCATAGAATTTCCTTTTTCTGCCAGATAACAGCGCATGAAAATTTATTTAAATAACGATTTTGCTTAATTTTAATTTGAGTAGCTTTTTTAACATGATAGTTTTACTCATTTTTTATTTTCTATGAATAAAGTAGGATAAATAATAAACTAAAATTATCTTCGTTATAGGTTACTTTTACTTAACAGTTAAATAACAGTCAAGTCATGTCATTTTAAATTCATATCAAACAATTTTATTATCGTGCTTTGCTGTCACCGTTGACAACGGATAGGGTGGACACATTATTAGCGAAGAGATTTACTGCTTCGTCTCGTTGCATAAGGTATAGACAGTTAAAGGACAGTTAAAGGTTTATCTTAGCCAGTCCAGGCCAGTTGGACAAAACCGGGGTAATAATACAGTTAGGAGCAAAACTGATCACACACACTTTAAATCAGAATAACTTTTTTTGTGAATGGACCAAACCACTTGAATTTCTCTGTAAGACTAGAAGAATTAGTTTAGTAAATGACGTCTAATAAATATGTTGAAAAAATGCATTTGGTCGGAATTGTGAAAGACAATGGTAAACATTGATCTTTACGACTGTTTTAGCTGGACCAATAACGAAAATTTGAAAGATGTGTTTGGTCAACTTGTATAAATTATATACGCTTCGAAAATTTCAGTGAAATTGGTTTACGAGTCGTAAACTACTAAAAGTAGTAAAAATTGCAATTTTTCTAGATTTTCGGCCTTTTTACCCTTTTTGATCGCTTATAACTCGTAAACCAATTAATTAATTTATACAAGTTGACCAAACACATCTCTTAAATTTTCGTAAAGATCAATTTTTATAAAATAAAGATTAATTTTCAATGCATTTTTCAACTTATTTTTTAGACGCCATTTACTAAACTAATTCTTCTAGCCTTACAGGGAAAGTCAAGTGGTTTGGTCAATTGATGAAAAAGTTATTTTGATTTAAAGTGTTTGCGATCAGTTTTGCTCCTAACTGTATAGTATCCAGTGTTTCCCAAAAAGCTAAAATACTGGATACAAAAGCAGGGTAGTAAGGTTCTTTCCGACTAGCCTGAACTGGCTAACAATAAGATAAACCGACCTTAAAACGTCACAGTGTGCATCAGCATGAATGTTATGAAAAGCACTTCCGCGGGGTACGTGTCGTACTTCATTTGTCGAAGTTCATGAAATTTCATTCGGAGAGCACGTCTGACGAGTATTAATTGAATCGGAGCGCGTACGGAGCATCGCGCACCTCTCGGCGAAGGAAGCTGAGTGGTGACTGCGAGAAGCGAGAAGATGATCGGCATCGGTGACGGTGCTCTCGCGTGTTTTCCTTTCTCCACCGCACACCCCACCAATTTTCGCGTTTGCGTTTACGTTTGCGTTACGTCTTACTCTTTCGTCGTCGTGACGCGCCGCTCCGTCTCAATGTCGTCGGCGAGCAACCGAGCGCCATCGTAATTTGTTCGAATTGCACGTACGCCAAGTTCCGCACACCAGACGACCCCGCGGTCGCTGGCCCGTTTCGTTAGACCCGAACATCGATTTAAAAATGGCAGCACACCGTGCAACCTCGGGGCCGCCTTATGCAATAGCTACGCTAGTCATGATTCTACGAAAAATTACGATCGCGCCGTGCGGACGGGTTCTACATTCTAGAGCACCGTGGCGTGAGCGATGTAACCACCGAAACAAAATACAATACATACCTAAGCTGCTAATAAATCTTTCTAATTTCAAGTTGAAAAGTATGATCAATACAGCATAATGTTCCTTAAGAAAAGCCACCTAAGAAACTTTTACATTTTTTGAAATTGGAAGAAATGTAGAAGGTATTCAGGTGGCTTGTCTTAGGTGTCCCACTTTGTATATATTTAAATAATTTGAATATATATATATATAAATAATTTCTCTAAAATTATGTCACTAGCATGTATAAGACCAGTAACTCGTCTTTCTAAATTCTGAACTTATGAGCAGTAACATATTTCTTGCTGAATCACTTGCTGATTTTTGTAAAAATCGAATATATCGATAAATTTCGAAATGATCTATCGTTATAATATGAAATATGAACTAGTTGAATAATATTTCGAAACAGATTTCAGCATTTTCTTACGTCCATAATGCTCTTGTATAGTTTATACACCCAGTGTGTAAGACAATGTTCGGAATGCATTTTTCTAAAGGGACTCCTTTGGCAACTTCTACAAGAAGCATGAAAAATATCTTATGTATATATTATATCTAGTATATATATTATAGTATATATACTCTAGTATATATATATATATATACTATATATATTATATCTAGTATCTTATGTAATCAGTTTTATTATTTTTCTAATTGTCAAATAAAAAACCTGGAACCGGTCATTTTGACCGGTGTTGGTGGGTTTAGTGTTAACTGACAGAAAAGACTGTAGAAATATAGAATAAATAGAAAGAACAGACACACAGATACGTCTAGAAAGATTTAGATGCGGAAACGAAGGGCTGATGAGCAAATTCTAAGAAAACGAAAATAAAAGACACAGTCCAGATTATGCAAAGCAGAAGAAGACACTCTTCAACATCTGGCCACGTGTATCGCAAAGAACAGGATAAAGTAAGAGAGGAGATAAAAAGCGGCCGGACGAGTTAAGAGAGAGGGAAGTCGGGAAGAAAGTTATATTTAAAAAGGTGCAAGCGAAATGAAATGAAAGAGCATGTAAATGCTCGCATGCCAAGAGACAAGTAATAACTAAATTTGATTAACAAATGATATTTGATCTGATGATAATCGTCTTGAAAAGGTACAACACATTTTTAGGCCTTTCACTGAAATGTACAAGATCGACATTGTGGACATCTAACGGTACATACAGTGCACTGCAGCAGGTACCCACGAAAGTATTCGAGCGCCATTTCAATCAGAATAACATTTTCAAAAATTGGACGAAATGAATTCACCTTTTTTCTGATCAATTTGAAGCATTGATTTACTAAATGACGTGCAGTCAAGATTTTGAAAAAATTGCAGTTGGTAGGAATTACATGAAAAAATAAAAACTTTCTAAAACGTTTTCATTTGAGCTCCTTATGAAAATTTAAAATGTGCGTCTTGTAGATCCATGTTAATGATGCACATGCTGAAAATTTCATCGAGATCGGTTGACGTACACACGAGCTGTTATTCAGCTACTATTAAAATATTATTAATTAACATAGATAATTAATATAGATCTACAATACACATATTTTAAATTTTCATAACTGGCTCAAATAAAAAAGTTTTAGGACGTGTCTTATTTATTTTTATCATGTAATTCCCATCAATTGCAATTTTTTCAAAATCTTTCCTGCACGTTATTTAATAAATCAATGCTTCTAACTGGTAAAAACAAATCACAAGACGGTTCGTCTATATAATGCACTATCTCGAATGTCGTTAAATTTCCGTGGGCTATGGTTTGCACATACATAAACAATTTCTTTATAACATTCATGTTTATTTTTGTAGCAAGTTTCAAACAGAAGAGTATCAATTTTTTATATCACAAATGTTTCTGGACTTTTACATTTTAGTTGTTTAACCTGCAGAGTGCACATTCAAAATTCATTCAGTTAACACAAAGTTAATAACTGATTAACACAATTTGTAAATCATGTGTACGTGACGAATAAATTGTCCACGGAGTTGTAACATGATTTGTAATGAAGAGAAAAGAAGAAAGCTTCTTTAAAGAATATTTTAATGAAAATAAATTTTAGAGGGGGGTGTAATTATAAATTGAAGTACTTTCATAGAAAATTTAAATTTTAGAGGGGGAGGTCTATAGTATCACAGTTGAATTTTATGTTAACAATAAATTTTAATAAGGGTAGCTACGTATCCGTATTAAGTATATAACAAGACACAGTAATATTGTATTTAAAAAGATTGAGTAAATTGAAGAATGGATTATACCACGAGGTGATGAAATGCTTATACTGTAAATAATAAATTCGGATGAAATTTTTAATCGTACAGAAAATATTACTTTTAGAAAGAAATCGTTTACATATACACTTACAAAGTATAATTAATGAATAATATTTTCAGAACACAAACATATGAAAATAATTCTCTTTTATACGAAGCAACATAGTCGGAGACCATCCTGTATCGGAATATTAATGTGAATAACTGTACCTTAAAATGTTAGGTACGGAGGCAAATCATGGTGGTACAGTTACTGAATGACTGTTGCTCTCGGACCAGCGCTAATGAGCGACTTGTCTGATTGCGTTCGAATTAATGTCTGATAGCTGTGTGGCTCTCGGCAAAGTGGCACGCTCAACTTCACTGATTTCTGTCGCGTGAGAGGAATCCCTTTCCCACTCTCTCTCTCTTGCTCTCTGTGCTCACTTTTCGTTTAAAATGTGACAGAACTGGCACCCAAGCATTTATGACTCTTACTTTTTCTTTACAGACATCAAGAAATTTCTGATTTACGTTAAAAAATAGCATCTGGATTTAATTTATAGCTTGAAGTCGTGTGTAGAAATAAAAATGAATGGGGGTTTTATTTAATTTTTACCAAACGAGGTCTTTCCTTTAGTGCAAGAAATGTTTCCCTTGTTCTGATTTTTATAAAACAATACAAGGCAAATTTTCGTGAAGATACCCAATCTATTAATACTTAAGGAAAGTAGTAATGTTGTCATACATAATAAAATATTTTCTACAAAATGAATGCAATAACGAACGAGGAGCTTTTAATGGACTTTGAAGAACGGCAAATCTTATTTACATATTAGCTACTTGTAGATACATTATCAATCATTGGTAGTGGTATCTTGCAAACTAATATCTACTTCGACGATACGTGAAAGTAGGGCACAAAGTATTAGGGTTGTGTGTGAGATAGAAACTGAAAGGAGGACTGTCTCACACAAAAGAGAATAGATGAAAATCGTAGTTGCAGTGCGACTTATAATTTAGTAGATTTTTTAATAATTAATCAGATAATTTTTTACTTCAGACGTTAGACCTGTAAAAGTCTACTTGAAGTATGTAATTAAAAAAAATCTTTGAAATTCTTTGCTTGTTTTTATCTTGTTTTATCTTGTTTTTAACCCATAATTATTACTTATTTATATGATTGACAAGTGCGTTCGCGACCTGCATTATTACTTATTACAACAAACGTTTAGGGTAACAGGGTTAAAATGGAAATTATATACGAGGGGAAAATTCCAAATTTTATACCCAGAATTATTGTAAATATTAATATATCTTGTATACATAAATATTATCAATATTAATACATTTTATATTCATAAATATTACAGACCTCAATATACTTTGTATTCATAAATATTGTAAATATTAATATATTTTATATCCATAAATATTATTTTTAGATATTAATATATATGTGTATATTACATTCATATAAATATTACAAGTATCGCACAATATATTTTATATTGTATTAAAACATTATTTGCTTTACCAAATAGTGATTATTTTAAAATAATGTCGAGCAACATAAGATTGTATATTATTTGCATAGTTATTTTGCAAATATTTTATGCAAATGATGCCTGTCTGTGAATAGGTTAGCATTTCATGTTTGCTCTGTTTTGAAAACGCCGATGTGTTTATATATTGCGTACACTAAATAATTGCTTACACAAGCACTGTGAAATATAATACACTAGCAAGTGTAATCGTAGTAACGTATTTGCCCCTATTACATTAAATGTAATATATACATTATATACATTATATATACATTAAATGCAGAGTTCATTATTTTTTATGATAGATAATTTATTAGATATTTGCAGTGTATGTTTTATTCGTTGGAACACAGATGTATGAAACCGGTGTGAAAATGAATCTGAGCTTCCTCTTTTATAATTATCATCTTGGTTTTCATCGTGACTGCAGTGTAAATCAGCTTAAAAAATACGAGGCATCTCGATTGGCGCTAATCCCAACCGGTACACGTTTGCTGAAGCGTGTAGTGCTGAATCAAGTAATTAATCGGAACAAACATAATTCCTCGGAAGAAAAAAGAATGATTAACGTAGCACAACTGTTCGATTCGCGGTTTTACTCTGAAATTATTCGGAGCATTCATCATTAAAATTTTGCACATGCTCCGCCTTCTTTGGGCGCGCTTTAGACCTTTCCGAACTGACATTGTGTAAATTAATACAATCACGTACAAATAAATTTCTCCGATTGGACGGTAAATCAATAGCACGGATGTCAGACACGTACGATGAATTGTGCGAAATTTCTGGAATCAAACGCTGTCGGTGTCCTATACCGTATACGTAATCGAGTAGTTCCGACCGAAGTAGTGATGGGTTTGAGCAAGTACAATTCACTGTATATGTGAGCGTTGTAACCTGTTAGAAGAATTTTATAATGAAATCGTACGACAATACATTCGAATACAGATAATAAATGTTTAGGTAGAAGTTTAGGTGAAATTTTTAATTATGTTAAATTTAATTAATTTATTTATGAATTTATTTATGTTAATTTTAATTAATTAAATTATGATGTATGTGGTATAATCCAGTAGATTTCTACCGGGGCGACTGCAGATCGAAGTTTCTCGCTTAAAGTTGAGCAATCTGCAGTGTTTTTGACAGGTAAGGGCGCCGTCATATTTGTTTTTGGTGACGACCACAAGCCGCTTACCGAGCAGAACCGCCGCCGGTCCTTGCCGCCCCCCCGACCTAATCACCAACTAACTGATTAATTATTCTGCTCGGTAGACGGCGCGCGACCGTCACTACAAACCAATATGGCGGCGCCATTATCAATCAAAAACACTGCAGATTGCTCAACTTTAAGCAAGCATAACTCCTGAACCATTGATCCTACAGGATCGAAACTTCGATCTGCAGCCGCGCCGGGTACAAATATACTGGCTTACATACCAAATACATCATCATTTATAGGAGAAAGGCAGAAATTTTGAGTCCGGTGAAGTAAAGAGCAGCCCTAGATTATCTACCGTATTTTTCGTCTTATTTTAATTCAAAGTTCTATCGCTCTTATTGGAAGACTTTGTATAAAACATACAAGGTTATGTCTCTGTGACTTGTGCGAAGAACAATTGCTCTCCGCCAATCAGAAGCGATCACGAAAATGACGAATCACTGTGAAAAATCGTCGTGATTGGGAGCGAACGTGATCGAATCACGAGTGATCCAAAAGTAGCACGCCATAGTAGTTCACGCCATTCCTACTTAGAACCACCTGGGGAATCACTCTTTTCTTTTTCCGACACTGACTCTGGGACACCCTGTAAAAGGAGATGCAATGTTGGACCCATCGCTGGCTGTGCCGCGCGCGGCTAGATTCACCGTAGCAAATAAATGTCGTTTAATATCGGACCGGTTTTACCTTCCTTTATCCACGCGTATCGGCCGCGGATAAGTACCGGGCTGACTTTCTTTGAAGACGGTGCAATGACTGTTTCCACTCCGTGCTCGAATTAATTGAAGCGCATACCAGATGAGCAGGTGGCACTAAAGCGTTTATTTAGGTTCCCCACCACGAAATTAGCCACGTCCACGGGCAGGGGAAAGCGGCACGTAGACAATCGTATCGCGGGGCATCGCAAAAATTATAGGCTCGCAATAAGCATGAACGAAACCACTTACCCAATTACAGTCTGTTTCTGCAGACGGATCGGAGAAACGGCCGGGAAGCTGAACAGGCTGCACACTGATGCTTACAACGAACAGCTTCTCTCGGAATCGATGCTCAGAACTAACCGGGAAATTTTATAATTGTTAGCGCTTCCTTGAATTGGCGCGTGTATCGAGCCAATCGTAGATCGTTGCTTTCTGTAGTCAAAGGACGCACAGACGGTTCGCTCTATTCAGATTCTCGGCGATCATTCTGGAAAATGTTTGCCTTTCTAGGACGTTGGTCTAGATACTGTTGCAGCTGTTTTACCAATTAACAGATTCTTCGACGACTTTTTGGCTGTGGCACATTGACCGATTATAGGGTTTGTTATAAAGTTGAGAAACTTTTTAAAAGGGTGAGACAAGTTAAGGGGGCAGACCCCTTTTTTTGTAAGATTGCAAGGGTGTGGGATGCGCGTTCTTATAGAAAAATGGGGGTTTTGAATAGTCAAAAACGCTAGATGAAAGATCGACCTAAAAGTCTCTCAAAAGTCCTATTTTTTCGTTTACGAGGCGTAATTTGCATTATTCGGAAGCATACAGCTGCGCATGTAGCTATTTTCATAAAGCTGTGACAGCTATTACATGCTACCGAATAATACAAATAACGCATTATAAACGTAAAAATAGGACTTTCGTGGGCGATCGCGGTCTAGATTGATCTTTTATCAAGCGTTTTTTTGACTACTGAAAAATCTCATACAGTAAATCCTCTATGTATAGTCGCAAAAGCCTCGAGAAGGTTCGTTTGCAAAGTTCGTAGACGGACACTACTTTTTTGAACTTCAAAGACCGAGCCGAACGCAGAGAAGGACAGCGCGTGTAAAGAGAGACTCTTTCTTTCTCATACGCTGTCCTCCCTTGCGTCCGAAACTTTCACGTGAATTAAACCACTAAATACAGTTGAAAGTATATCGTGTTTGGTATTATTTTAATCAGAAAAATGCCACAAACATATTGGTGAAAGTTTCATGAAAAAATAAGTAATAATAAAAATCTTTTGTATATTGATATTACATACAATGTACAGAGTGCAGACGCGTGGGCTTTTGAACTATGTCGGCGACTGCAACTCTCCGCGTCGCATTAGTGTGGTTCACACCGATATAGCTGAGCCGAGATCGGATTACTACAGTGGAGGGGATAATTTTTTTGCATTTATCGTGTACATACCACCTTTTTATCGAGAAATGAGAACGCGCATCCCGCACCCTTGCAATTCTGGAAACGAGTCTACCGCCTTAAATGTATCGTAGAGTACTATAATATAGTTATAACCAAAGGGCAGTATTATAATAAACTAGGTTTATTTTCTGGCTACTAAAAATATTTTGTTTTTATTAATCCGATACATTAGATTACATATCATTTCTTATAACATTTATAAAACAATTTAACGCATAGAGACAAAGGCAGTCTATAATTTACAGATATAAAATGTAAATGTAACTTTAAAATTTACCGCTACGTGACATAGATGGCAGCATTATGTTCGCCGCCCAAGATGGTTGAAGGACGTTATAGAGGTCGACTCCCCTTTCGTCTTCCGTTTCAACCCCTCGCATTTATAAGTCCACTTTATATACCGATGGATACCATGTGGTGGACGATCAGTACATTCTGGATCTCATCGGTATTGAGCAAGCTTAACCCTTTCTCCTGCTATAACACAAAAAAGGATAGTTTCCGGAGAGACCTCGGCTATACTCGACATGATCAGATTTTTTTGCCGTTAATAGATACTCATCCATCCGCGAAACTGAAAAATATCTGAATCCGGGTAAATACCCAATGTAAATACATTGCTGGATGGATTCGAGTTGATCCAATCAGTGTATCGGCCTGTCGAAGAGCGGCAAATCGCGCGTATGCGACTGTGTGGGCTCGCCGCGACACACCTACGTAATAGCGAAGTACGATAGTTATCGTACTCACGCGCATCTCATTCGAGGGCCTTAAGTGCACCTTGTAAATATGTAAATGAATAAATCCTGAATGCGCGTTTGCGCTACGCGCGCACGAATAACAGATCAGCCAACGCCAGTGACCCCTTTGTCGTCCTGTTCCGGCACGACAAAATGCATCGTAACTCACTCTTATCACGTGAATTACGTGCACCCATAGGATCGTCCACGGCCAAGCGGATTAGTAGATGGACCAACAACAACGACTATAACCGGTGCATAAGTAGTCTCGAATCTTTGATACGCAAACGCCTCTAATCGCACGAATAATCGAATTAAGAAAAATTTAATCTCGCTGATATCGTCGCGTCGGGAACTTGAGCAAGAAATCCGAGTCAGCAATGGTTCCGCTTGCTTTCGATTTGTTTCTTTATCCTCAAAGAGTCGATGGTTTACGCTTGGCCAGTATTTTACGATCAGTATGTCGAAACGTTACGAACGGAGTGTGAAACTTTATGCTAATTTTCACTTACATGCATATAATTTCAGTTCAACTTTTTTCCTCCGATAATGGACGCGATAAAAGAAAAATGAAGGGACATTAAATTTCAATTGACTTTAAAGTTTCCAAGTTTTCGTAATTCACACTTGCGGCAGTCAGTTAGGCAAACTTTATTTCTTCTTTTTGTCTATTTAGAATTTAGATAAATTAAAAATTATGATTTGTACCTATGTAATTTTTCATTCTCTTTGTCCGTTTGCAAATGTATTTACAATAGTAAAGCCCAGAGACATTGAATTTTTTTAATGGATCTTTAAATGTTATAATATTATTAAACAAATTTCTCATTGCATATTTTTATCTCGTCAATATTGAGTTTTGGTGGCCATAAAAATTCTTCAAATGTAGTATTGTTACCTACTGTTGCTTCAAGCAAGCCAAGAATTATAATTTTCAAGTAAAGATAAAATTTATTTCTAATGGATGAAAAGCTGGCTAAAAATGATGACATTGAATTCTGAACTCTTCAGTACTAATTAATATCCACTTTTGCGAATGCAATTGTTGATGTTAAATACATTTAAATATATGTTTAAGTTTGTTTTCCTGATTACTTATAAATGATTGTTATTTGGGAATAATAATTTTACCATAAAAGTACTTTCAAGGCTTGTTAATTCCTTGTTTTTCATTCTATTACCAATTGTACAAAACAGAAGTTATAAATATTGCACTGAAAATACTTGGAAACTTTATCCAACATTCGAAACTTGAATGTAGATATTTGAAACAATAAACTACAGTTTCGTTTATCGTGCAGACAATCATAATTTTTGATATGATATTAATGAAGCTATTGTAAAACTTTTACAAAAAATCAAACATTTTTACGAGAACAATGAATTTTATGAAAATAATAATATTATCGAGTAACTTATGGTTTAACAATTTCAAATAAATGCTAAATTTAATTATTTTTACAAATTCGTACCACTCAAGATACTTGTTCGTGTTCTTCGTAGATGTCGCTAAGTCATCCTTCTGAATCGGTGTACCTACCTGTAGACTGCACACTGTAGAAATGTGTGCAAAGGTAGTTCTCAGGTAATTAGAAAATTATTCAATATGCAGTATTTCCATATACACACAGATACATTTTTTTCAATAGAATATTAGGAGGAATCATAAATAATTTCCATTTCTGGAAATAAATTGTAATGATGTCATCCTAATGACTAGACAGCAGATTTTATGCATGTATGATAAAAATGAGTGGATGCAATTTAAGACAGCAAAAATATTACAAGAATTTAAAAATACTGTTATATTATTATCAATATTCTATTTCACTCGAGTGTGGCTCAATTCAGGTAGAAAACTTTTATTTTGAATAAAGATCCGCTGTCTACTAATGACATCAAACTTAATTATATAGTATATATTCCGAAAATATTCGCGAATATATCATTGAATAAAACTGATATATTCAATATTCGATAAAATTGATATATTATAACGAAGATTATTTATAACTGGACTTAATTTATTTGTACATTATTCTTTATAACTCTAAAAATAACCTAGGAAGTTAGACATGCATTTCCAATTGCATGAATCTTTCGTAAAATAAAAAGTTTATTATAAAGTAAATACATTAGTGTGTTAATAAGAAGCAATTCTGTTTGGATTGAACCCTTCTATACAGCAACTCATTTAAACATTATCTCAAATCGGTATAAATATCTCTCAAAAACGTAAATCACTTTCATATTATAAAGAAAGAGAAAATTATCAAGTTTATGATTAAAAATTGTAACCGACAATTAACCACTGTGCGCTATTCCAATTATTTTCTACGCCCTATGAATTAATTACACATTTCTGTAAAACTTGAATATTTGCTAAAAATACTATCATAGCAGGGACGGATCGTTAATGTTGGTGCCCTGGTCTAACACTGTCTGGGGGTCTACCCAAATAACCCAAATTAACTAATGTACCAGAAATTTATAATAAAGTTTTTAAAATTAAGTTTGTAATTGATATTTACATACCTATTATAGCTCTACATATTGACAAAACATCAGCCAATCGTAATTGTACATAATAAGACATCAGTCAATTCAGGAATGTGATTAGCTAATACCGAAACTTAATTACGCTTGCTAATCAGAAATGCAATCTCGTTACGTGTCTTCGACAGTCGATGTTATCGATGCAGTTGCGTTCCGTCCAACTGTGAAAAACCATGTGGCTTTATCAGTTGTTTTGACGTGGTATCAAGTCATTGCTTTGTGAAAGATTGAATCGACTTGAAGGGACTCGGTCCTTTCTTATCAATCATGCCTAGAAACCGGTATGATAATTTTATATGGCAAGGAATCTGCTGACTCCCAATCACGAGCATTGTATAAATACTATGTGATTGGATAGGAATTACTGTGGGAACTCCTTAGTCTATTTGAAATTGTGTGCAAAAAGTTAACCACGTCTTAATAAAAGATCTTATAATATCTCACGGTAAAACAGAAAATTATCGACATCGTGTCGCTAGAAACTGCACAGCGAGTGGAGAACAATTTCGTGATTACGGATCGGTCGATTAATTAACTCTTTTGTAATTTCTGTATCACTATTTATAATTTCCGTCCCCCAGTTGTTAGAACAGCGCGATGGCTACGTATAATAAGCTGTAGTCAAATTGTTACTCTCCGGTTACATGCCGTACGCGTTTCATCATTCGAATAACCGGTCACTGTCTCATCGATTCCCATTAACATGAATATGTTTCTTGTACAGTGCTTTCTTTCGCAGTACGAGTGTTACATTTGTTCTTTGAATTTCATACAGACCGCCGATCATTGTGGGAAAACGCGTTCAAGCGATCGGATGAAAGGACGTTATTTCTTGTTACAAACCTTGCATTCTAGTCGTTTTTAATCATTCGCTTCACAGAAGCATAATTTTATACTATCTTGTTGCGTTTAGATATCTGATTTCTTGGTCCGCTATCTTAATTGTAACGTTACCGTTCCGCCTCTACGTATAATTTGACTCGCATAATCTGCTCCTTTCATCGCATTAACGGTATGCTAAGCAAATTGCTCAGGCGAACTCACATTTTTGTAAAATAGTTTATGAATGTACAAGTTACATTAAAATCGGGGACTTATATGGATTATTACGAATAATAATAATTTGTAATTATTAAGTTCTTTGTAAAATTAAATATTTATATTATTAAAATTTTGTAACAAAAATTTCTTTATTTTCCAAGGGATTTCAGTTTTACTGGCTTTTATAGTGATTTTTGCGAATGTTTATGCAGTTTTCAACTTTCTTTTACGTATTTCAAGAAAGTGGAGTCAAATAAAATTTTATTTTCAGTGGTAGTAGCACTAAATAAAATAACAAAGAAACATTTGAAATAATGAATTATTCTAAATACTTTATTATTTGTGTTTCACAAATAACATAGGACATTAATTTTTATTTGACGTTTAAATCAAATTAATTATTTTCTATAATATTTTATCTCAATATTTTATCGAAGTAGCTAGATTAATTATTAAATTTTGGGATGCTAATTTTTATAGTTTAACGATTAAAGTTCTGCTGCATTTGCTTTTAAAATTGTTCTTTAGTACACGAAGTAAATAGAATTCTTAAGAGTAATAAACTAACATATATTATATTACCTCAACGATTATTTTCCAAATTATTTAGATAATGGGCAAGCCAGTTCACACATTTGTCAGCGCACCATTTTTCATCGGTGCATTCGACAGAGTACTGTCAGCTAGGGGTTGCTCGTTGTCTGGTTCGCTGTCGTTCAAGGGACGACAAAAAAAATTCAGTAAAAATCGCTTTGCCCCTCGCATCTGTCAAATGACACAAGAACCGCGCGTATCGACGTGTAAATCCGAAAATCGGTGATCGTTCGTAACACATGGCGGCCGTTTCTTGACAGGAGATTGATATACCGCACTCCTGTTTGCATCCGAGACGCGACTGTGATTCGTTTGATCTTCCTCGAAGGATCGAAGTGTCACGGAGCCTTCCCCGCGCAGCTTTAAAATTGTCTGCACGGCCCGTAAAACCCAACACTGAAATCTGAAACGTTGTCTGAAGATCGATGGCGGACATCGCCAGACAGTACGACCTGTAGTTGATGAAAAAGAAGTAAAACCGGAGGATTTGTGCAGGCTCCGATCGCGCCGGAAGTGGTGGGTGCCCGCTCAACAGATCCACCGAGTGGCGCGCCGGCGAAATTCGAGAGTCGTAGATTCCTTTTTCGTAGATTTCTTCGTGAGCCGCGTCGTCTACACGTATTCCAGGATCAACGTGTAGATTCGGAGGCTTGATACGCCGAATTTATTGGCGTTCTTAGCAGGAAAACACAACAGCCGTTCTTCTTTGTGCGCACAAGGTCTACTCACAATTAGTGTCCCATCACCCCTGGACAAAATTAGACCATCAAACAAATCAAGTGTCATTATAGGGTAACTGTACTGATTACTGCCGTATCATGGTTCGATCGTACTTCATTTTAATATTATGTATTCCTAATTCATCATGAAATAATAATATGTGTAAGCATTTTATGGAAGAATGATGTGTTCTGAATACAAAACAGCTATCGAATGGCCTATTACAAATTCGATTTGGTTTAGGAACACTTTTGGATCATTCAACTATGTCCACACTGAAGCAACATCGAGCGACTTATTCTCGCCTCTCGTTGTCTTTTCTAATTTTACCGAATAAAACAAGTTCATAGAGTACAATGCTAAACATTTATGAAAATCAAATGAGTCGAATGAACATTTACCACGTTTTACGTTTCATTTTTTTAACAAGAAATTCGTACGTTTATTAAAAATTGTGATGAGCATTCCACACTACATTGTTCGTAATTCGTAAAAGAATTTCGTATAATAGAGATGTTTAGTCAGTTAGCAATCAATTTGTTCTTATAATTAAGACAATGAAATAAAATTAAATTGTTTGCTGATAACGCAGAATATTACATATATATATATTATTACATTTATTATTATCTTTTTAATTTATATTGTTGATATCAGTTATGTTGCTTGCGTGTGTGTGTTTTTTAGTATTTTATGATGAATAAATATCTTATCGAAAAGTTTTTTTTGTGTAGGGTGGCGCAAATAATAATTTTGGCCACAGACGCAAGTTTTCCTTAGTGCGACCTTAGAAATTTCGTATGATTTTGCCAATACAACTAGTTTTGCTGTATTACATTTGTTTTGGGCCTTAAAATGCGATGGTGTATCTTTGTTACTTTCGCTACTAAATTCATCTTGACCAGACTGCGGATGTTTGTGCAATTTACAACGAACGTTTATAAACGAATTATAAGAAAGCGAAATCATATAAAGTCGCATTTTCAGTGATAGTAGCCTTTTTAGATCTGAAATATCCATATAAAAATCGTACTAGATTCTGTTGAATTTTGTATATATTTCAGCATTTTTAGAAAATTTTCAATAATGCATAAAGATCCGCAGTCTAAACTTGGCTATTCACTTCTTGGCCATTATTTAAGACACTTTGCAAAACAACTTTGTCGGAAGAATATGCTCGATCATGGTAATCTTTATCGAATGGGCACTACTCTGTTATGCATACTGGGATTCTATGCAACATTGCAATGGCTTTATCTCTATGCCATTTCCGCTCGTTTTCTATTTTGTCATTTTCTTTCTACTGTTCTCCTGCAGCAACAGTGTACCGCACGCTTTTCTCAGTGTTTTCCACGTTTAACCAGGAATTTACTAATCATATACAGAGTGTTCCACCTAACCTGACCATGTTAATGGTCTGATAATGGATTTTTTAGTAGTTAAAAGTGCTATTTTTACGTTTATGAGGCGTACTTTGCATTATTCGGCAGCATGTAGCTATGAAAAATAGCTTCATGCGCAGTTGTATGCTTCCGAATAATGCAAATTACGCCTCGTGAACGAAAAAATAGGGGGAGGGCGATGCCGTAACAGAAATTCAAAAGTCGAAAATAAGAGCCACCCTACTGGAATATTCTTGCTGATTTTCAATACTGGAGTAGGTATATAACAAACTGCTTGTGGGATGTTTGAAATACAGCATTGCGGTAGAAGATCTTAAATCAAGCAACCCAAAGATCACTGAACAAAAGCAATTTATTGAGAACACAATTATAAGAAAAACATAACAAAAAATCTACGTCTGAACAGAACGTTTTTATATGTCTACTTGGTGTTTCAATCCAAATGGAGCAAATCAATCCACACTGCCAACGATTTTCTAATTTTTAACGCTGGATATGTAATAATAGGATCGAATGAATTTTTAACTCATAACTAGACTGCGGATGTTTCTCCAATTTTTATTTTTTATAAACAAAATTCAAGAAAATGGTATCAAATAAAATCCTATTTCTAGTGGGAACAGCCCCTGTAGATCCTAAATAAATAAACGTTGTAAGTATTAAATTCAATTGAATTTTATATTCTAGCATTTCTTGAAGATTTTCACAAATGCATAAAGATGTAAACTCTAGCAAGTATTATCTGACTGCAAACATCATTCAAACGTTTCAAAACTTTAGAGTAAATAATTTAAACTGCGCATTTACATGTTCATTTCATGGTTCCGTGTCAGTGCTGTGATCATTTCCAGAATACAAATTTTATTGACGAATACTGAGATGATGAATACTGAGAAGGTTGTTGCGTGTCACTTCTGCAATGTGAATTACAACGAAAAGAAAAGAGCGAAAGGAGTGGGTGCAGTGTTGCATGTGTGAATAGTGGGTGGACTATGAATGTCTTAGTTATGACTCCGGAAGTTATACCTGCGACTATTCTGAAAGTAAATTGAAGACTGGAATTAAAAAAGGCTGTAAGTGTCAAAACGAAAATCCCGAGGAAAATCCATGTAAAACTTGTAAGAATGCAATTTATGTCAGAGACACTTACACAAATTGCAATTTGTAGTTAATACAACTTGCAAACAATATATGACTTTGAAAAAGAGAACGAAATAGCAAAGTGAAGAAAAAACATTGAAATATAAAAAAAAAATGGAAAGAATGAAAGTCCACTTGTCGTTTTCTTGAAAAAGGAACAACAAATTAACCAGTCGTCAGGGAACTTACATCTCTTTTTGCGGAAAAACAATTTTTGAAAAAATGGCACTTACAGCCTTTTTTAATTCCAACCTTCCATTTCTATTCCTACTAGTTAAAACGTTAAAATTTAGATTTTCTATCAATTTTCCATTAAATTTCCGTGCTTTCTCACGCATACATAGGTGCATTTCGGATATTCTCTCATCTCTGCACAAAATAATGAATGGCAGCGATATTTAAATTGTTCCTGCCACTTGGTCTTTCGATTTGTTGAAGTAACTTATTTGCATTTTCTCTAAGTAGATTGCAATAACACGTTTCCGGTTTCTTCTGTTGATAGTAGTTGATTTTGCAACATCATATTCATGCAACATGCTAGATTGTTTGTGCATTTCTCACGTTCTAGTTTCTTAATTATGTCACTTCTTTCCATTGTCAATTTTTCGCGTTTCCGTTTTGGATATACATATTACAAAAGCTCGTTATACATATTTTATATTTTACATGACCAAAAATGTAACAAAATCCCAATCAAAGATTGACTTTGTTAAAAGTTTGATAATAGTGCAATTTGATATTTATGCAAAAATTCAGAATCGCGTTGTAGAACAACCATAACTTACCACCATACTTTATATATTGCATAGCCACAATGTATAACAAAAGCTCAATAAAAGATTAACTTTGTTAAAAGTTTGATAATAGTGCAATTTGATATTTGTGAAAAAATTCAGAATCGCGTTGTAGAACAACCATAACTTACCACCATATTTTATATTTTGCATAGCCTCAATGTATAACAAAAACTCAATAAAAGATTGACTTTGTTAAAAGTTTGATAATAGTGCAATTTGATAGCTGTAAATAAATACAAAGTCACGTTATAGAACCACCATATTTTATATTTTAATAGCCACAAATATAAGACAAACTCAATAAAAGGTAATCTTTATAAATTTTCTAGTAGTACATTTTGATATGTGCAATAAATACAAAGTCACGTTATAGAACCACCATATTTTATATTTTAATAGCCACAAATATAAGACAAACTCAATAAAAGGTAATCTTTATAAATTTTCTAGTAGTACATTTTGATATGTGCAATAAATACAAAGTCACGTTCTAGAACCACTATAGTCCACGATTAAACGTTGAACAAGGGTCGCGTTGAAATATGGCGATGCAAAAGGAAGATATTAACGTCAACGGGAGAAAAGGGGGTCTAACGAGACGCGTAAAGCCGACGGGGTCGGCGACTGATCGAAATTATTCTTTCCGGACGGGAACGGAACGCCAAAAGCGAAAGTGGTCCAGAGAGTGGTGAGGAACCTGACGTGGATGACTGACCGGGTGGGTACATAACTTACGTGGAGGCGGCAAGCGACGGAGTTCTGCTGTCCATGCACGATATATGTACAGCACGTCGCACCACACCTCGCTGGAATAAATTTACATGTAAGACAAGTTTAGGCCCCATGAGGGATAAAGGGCTCGAATGGAAGCTGCGAAAAAATGTCGGTCGGCACTACTTACACCGAACCACTCAACGTTTGAACCTGGTCGCAAAATGTACAGTTACATTCCGTTTTTTTTTTTTAACATTTCTTTCGGATTTATTGTTGAAATTAAGCTTCGTTTTTCTGTCGAATGGAAGCCTTCATTCTTTTTATACGCTAAGGAGAGCCTCGATGTTGAATCAAGATAAATTTTGAATGTAGAAGTTTAAAAATTAAGTCTGTTCGAATTATAAAATCTTACATGATTTGAGTTCAGATCGGTGTAAGCCAGATCGGTTTCCAAAAATATAATATTTTTGTTACAAAATAAAAATTCTCTGCATTAATTTCAAAATACCGGAGCTATGTAAACGTTTATTTCTCTTTTTAGTAATTTTAGCGAGTTGAAAATAGTGCAATAGTATTTTCAAATCCTTTGAACAATTTCACGGTTTTACATTTCATTTATTCATTTTTTGTCACAAGTATAAGCATTTCGTATTATCATATTTACATTTTTTGTGTTCACAAGCCTAAATAAATAATACTGTATCTGTTTCGCTCGACAAAATATCTGTGGAACTTTTATTATAAGAACTTTAGAATAATATTTTTCTTAGAATCTGTATGATAAAAACTCTATGGAAACAAGTTCTTTTGGAACATTTATTAAAATATGCATTCTATCGAGACATATTTTCTTACTTTCAATAATAACGGAAATAATTCAGGCGCTCCAGTTAAAATTAACATACCGTATAATGGCTACGATCAGTGAAAATAAAATTTTATTAGATACCACTTTCTCAAAATTTGTTTACAAAAATTGAGAACTGCATAAACATGCACTAGTAATCACTAGACTGCGGATTTTATGCATTTATGAGAACAACGGGTAAGCACATTTAAATAATGAACATATTAAAAAGATTTAATGATATCAGCGTATTGGGTTCAGCTTAATCAGATAATTAAAAGTAGAATCAACGCAAACATTTTTTATTTTGGATGAAGATCCGCAGTCCTAGTAATCACCGATTGCAATCATTTCGGCAATACACTGTTTACAAAATCCAGTAGCAGTTGTCGAAGATGAAGAAGAGAAATATTTCAACAATTACTGGAGTCACTCTATCTACACTCTATCGATGAGCGATCTCATAATACACGTTTCCCGCGACTCTGGCGGGCAATGAACGTTGCTCGAGTCAAGATATTCATAATGGATGTTCAACCGGTAAATGGAACTGTTGAATATTGACAGGGACGAGCACGGTGCGTTCTGCTCGATTGTGAAACGCGCCACTGCCGTCTAATGACAATGTCGTGTTTTATAGATAATTTTAATGGGCTAAGCTCCTTAATATTCTCGGTCACCCTCGCGTTTCGGCTCGTAATGGTATTAACTATTTTCGGTAATCCCTAAGATTTAGACAAGACGCGAATTACGCTTTCAAATACCAAAAAGAACAGCGGTCAAACTGCTTATTTTTCGTATCACTCGATCGGGAACTAGGTGACCGACTTTTGTAGCAGAAATACTTTTCTTAGGACTCGATGAAAAAATATTGCTCAACACATTCCTGCACACTTGTCGTTTCTAGAGCCTCGACAACTCACTTTCTGTTTTAAATGTTCGTTGTGGAAAAAATATCTACATTAGAAAGTGTGAACGTAATACAGATTTTTTATGTTGTATTTTATACAGCATATATTTTAGTACTATTCTTGACGCTACACGATCCCAGAACAATCATTGCAGTAAAAAGTTTAACGAATTTTCCCCATTTCGTATTGGATATTAGAACCACAGATACTTACAGATCTAACATCGATGGTAAATTTTTGTACACGAATAGATAAGTAGTAATCTGCTTTGATTTACATTTTCACATTGTACGATGTAAGGATTTTGAAATGATTAACAAACGTGTTGTATTGTGCGGGAATAATAAATACTAACTAAATTTTGTTCGGAAATTTGAAAGCGATTAGCTCGACAGGTGCCAGGAAACAAATGCGATGAAAACAGTAGGGGACAAGGGTGGTATATACCCTGTGAAACTGGAAATTATGTGTTTCTCCGAGAACATGGTTCGCTCTCCGTGTGAAACCATGGGGTCATAAACTAGCCTGTCCACCTTTCTGTTTTCACGGAAACTAGTATTAATATAGAAGATTATTATCTACCCTGTCAGTTGTTCCCTTTTGTCCTCTTAAAATCACTGTATGCAAACTTTGATGACTTAATCATTTTACGGGTTAATTTCTTCTAATATTCAATTTTTCTCTGGAAATCAAAATCGACGGTTTTATTTTCTGTCTACAGTAATCTACACTGTCGATCAATTTTCCAAACAGTTTCTTCTATTTTTATTCAATGCAGTGAATTATAGCTTTAAATTGTACGTTCTATTACCCCGTTCAGTCGAAGGGCCCCTTTCGCAGTCAGAAGAATAAAAATTGTTGGTATATTGAGCTACTTTTGGGTTAATTGCGTAGGCCCCCAAACGGTGTTAGACCAGGGCTCCAAAATTAACGGTCTGCCGCTGATGTAATGTGAATTTACATATCGATTTTTTTAACCGAATGCAACACAAAATATAACTTATGATGATAACTGCATGGCAAGGACCGTGATGATTATCACCATAAGCAAAGCACATATATTAGGTTGTTGCATATGAAATGTTGTCCGATTTTTAGCAGTGACATTAAACGAATGCAATTTTGTGTACCCAATGTATTCTATGTACAAATTTCGAGTTTCTTGATTGTAGTGCGGTAAAAATAAGATATTATGGTCATTCACGTTTTTCATTTACAAGATTGTTATCTTGATTTTGTAGTTCTTTTATCATCAACCACTAGTATGTTAATTAATCACCACATTTTGATCAAAAATCACATAATGCTATGGTCAATAAGTTATTTTTTCAGATATATAAATGGAATACACGACAGTCGTTTTGACTGATGTTGAAATAAACTTTATTTAAAAGTAAAATTATACAATCAATATAAAACTATAAAAGAGTAACAGGCACGTGGTTGCCTTATAAAAATGACTAGAATTAATTGATTTAGACTTTGATTAGTTAGATTTTTAGAGAGTCAGAGTTAGACTAGAGTTAGATATTTATTAGACTTGGATTACTTTATTTAGACATTTCTTATGAAAAGATTAATTGTGAAATAAGAAAATCTAGAACCGGTCGTGGTACGTTTCGTATACGATTAGTACGATTAGATTTGTACCTCAAAGTTTTATACATATTTATAATAAAGTTATATGTAGACTGTAATAGCATTTCTTGATCGGAACGTTTTATAAAAGTTGCATTCTATAATCGGGCATTTCATATGCAACAACCTAATACATATTAAAATATAGCGGTGAAAAGAATGCTGATAAATTATGGACGAGGATAAAATTAGATATGGCGGCCGAAAGCGAAAAATTGAAAACCAGGTCACTCAAATAGATTATATTATTTGGTTCGATATTATATCTAATAGTTTGGTAAGATCTATTCCATTATTAAATACATATATCCTATTAAAAATATAACCATAAATATAACATTGACCATCCAAAAGTTAAGCATTAACTTGTAAGCTACATGTAACAATATCGTACTTGCTAAATAAGCCACTTAAAGCAATAATAAAGTACGTTTGATGTTTTTAAGTCTAATTCTATTTAAGTGAAAATTTTTCATTAAAAGATGAAAATATAAAAAGTAAAATGTTATGACATATATCGAATTTTATTAATTGAGTCTTGCACATGACTGTAGTAAGTGTTTATGTTCTCTTTCATTGCGGACTGTATAACAAGTTTGAGCGCATTGCGTAGACGTAGATCTATTGACTTGAGCGAAATGAGTGACGTCTCTATACCAACAGACAATGTTGATTCGAGGAGAGAGTTGAAAGTGACCTCGGTCGTGAAAAAATGTATAATTCGAACGTAGTGTTAAAACTATCCATGCCTTTCGCAGTAAATAATATAAGTAGACTACAGATTTTTGTGCAAAATAAAAATTGTTTGCATCATTAATACAGGAGACATCATATATTGACATCTTCAATTTTTACAAATTTTGAACAATTTGGTTTATTATAATTTGGTCTAATAATAAGTAAGTGTTTTAACCTATGTGCTGAACTTATGATCTATAAAATCTATTTCAATGCTTTATATGTAGGGTAAATTGTACAATGATTGGCACCCTAAGCCAAAATCGTAGTAAACATCTTTTTATCTCATTTTGAAATGTTTAAACGAGCTTAACTTTCTATTATTATAAGCTAATAGAGATTTCTCAGCAAAATCAAACAGTTTTACGAGTCATAAATCTTTTATTATAAAATATATTCAGTGAATAACAATCGTAAGACAAATAGTACAGTCATTGGCTCTGTTATGAAAACTTACAACGTTGCTTTAAAATATAAATAAGAAGCAATAAAAAATTATTTTCTATACCAAGAAATCTTAATATTTGCCGTTTAAATCAAAAGTGCCTATAATTCATGGATTTACAAGTAAAATTTCTTGCAATTAAGTATCTCGTAAATTAAAACCAACTAATAAAAACTTTAAAGGGTTGTTCAGAATGTTGAGCCTGACAACAGATATCAAGGTCATTGACATCTGAGGAGAGGACCATTTTTTACAAGTTTACCTAAGTTTTAATCAATCTGAGTTCTAACCTTCGTTGAAATATAATCTTCAGAATAATAAAAATGTTTTTAAACAATTTTGTAGTTTGCAATTCCAGTATATGTGTTGATATAATTCTTTCCGAAGTAAACGAGCAAAATTCCCAACCTTGGACGTTTGCTAATGATGCACGATTTTCATGCAAACGGTCTTTTAGGAGCACGTATCACACATAATTTCTCGTGTAAACATTGTCTCCCCCACTGAACGTTGATTTGTATTCAAGGATCTTGAGGTCACTGTATCAGTATTTTAGTTTCAAAAAAAACTTTCGTATTTGCTAATAGCATGGTGGCAATATTATTTACAAATCCTCCACTTTGAGCCTCACAAGAACGGAACTCGTTTTTCGTTTACTATCTCCTGCATAATAAAAAGTATGAGTTCAAATAAAAGGGCTGAATATTTAAAAAAACGAGGTTAAGAAATTATTAATTTAAATTATGTTACGCTTTAATTAGTGGTTATTGCAGTAGAAATATTACTTTTTTATGTAATATGTAGTTTCATTTGTTCATTTGTTTATTCGTTACGTATAGGAGAAATGTATACATACATAGAACCGTATATAAAAATTATCTTAATAGATATTATACATCTCACAGAAAGGATTTTCAATTTGAAAAATTAAGAACTACTTTAAATTAGTTTTGCTAGATACTAACTTAAACTGTATAGTGTCAATTAAATTCATCAATGGTAATGTTGATAACGTCGACAAATGATCTAAATATTAGATAAATGATAATCCATGAATGCGATATCTGGTGATCATGGAGCTCGTGGAAGGGTTTCATAACCCAATTGGTGTGATTCAAAAGAAAAATGTTTCCTGTTAATTAATTTCCTGTTTTCCTGTTAATGCGAGAGAACCGCTTGTTTCACTTTTTCATTTTACTTAAATACTTAAGTGCTCAAGATTCTAAAGTGCTTAGAAACTTTCGAATAATGCACATTCTATTTTTCTGCAGCAAACGTGGATCCCGTTTTACACGACTAATGTTTACATTGTTTCTTAACACGTTTACTTGGACATGGATGTTTTAAACACGTGTTCTTTTACTTGCGATTTTTAAGCCGTTGCCGTACCATTTTCTTTACAGTAACAGGGATTAAGAACGTCTTCATCCCCAAAAATGTCGTAGAAGGGAAAGGAAAATTTATATTTTTTGCATGGCTACATTTATTTCAATGCTTAAATATTGATTACAAACGAATCCAATTTTATTTCATCTAAAAAGGAACACATAAAAAACATCCGTATCGTTAGACTTTGTTAAAATTTTCATGATGAGTCTGACTCGTTAAAATACGGCAAGGGGTTATGGCGGTTCTCATGATATACCAAGAGACCTAATTGACACCAAATAAGAAGGAACCTGACAAATAAGCAAATTAAGAGTTTACTCCGTTTACAACGGAACCCGTTCGTTGGCTCATCCCCTACCAGAGTCGCCAGATTAATTAATACTTAATTACCCCCCACCCCCTCTCCATGCTCCCCATCAGGCAACCCTTACAACACTAATTTTAACTTTATATCGGTGCGAAGTTGTACATATAATTTTTCAGAACTTCTATCAGACAAGTATACAATAGTTGTTAAAACTGAACAGTCGTAAAGTTAGCGTAGGACTTCTGTCTTGACTTGTTTCTACAAAATGCTGTGGAAGGTAGAAAATCAATGAATATAATAATTTTTGTTTGTATTTTTAATAGTCCTCTGCTTAACTCACATTAAATCAAAATGATTTTATTATAGAAATTTATTTTAGAAGTCACTGAAACGTTAAAACATTGTTCCGAATAGTATTTGAAAAATTATATCTGTCTAACAATAGTACTTTAAACTATGTAATTAGCGTGAGAGATAACCTGGCAACGTAGCAAACTAAATATATGGAATACAGAGCAGAACTTTTCAATTGCGCTCTATTTACATTTAAATATTGTATAATATATTCTGGTGATAAAATGTCGTGCCATTAACCGGACAACAAGTTTTCCAAGCCTCCCGTATAATCAGGATTCCACTACAGTGGTAGGGATTGAGTACAGGTAGTACAGGCCTAATTCCATCAAGTACCTAATGTCAACGCGAAACGGATCAACGTCATCTTTGAATTTCTCCCAACCATAAATTCGCCGTCAATCACTATACAGAATGTCTCAAAAATGTTGTCCTTGAAGGGGTGATCGCCGAGGTCATGTGAAGTAATTTTCTTCTCTACAGAAATGTTTTTCGCGGTTTTGACAAGGAGTTATTAACGAAAAACACAGGCGAATCAGAGCGCTGCTACTGGAGGCTCGCGCTGAGCCTAATGTTGTCATTAGCCGAGCCGGAATCCGTCCGCTGTAAGCCGCGCTCTGATTGGTCCGTGTTTTTCGTTAATAACTCCTTACCAAATCCACGGGGAACATTTTCCTACAGGAAAAAGTTACTTTAAATGACCTCAGGAATACCTTTGTCGCAAGGACAACATTTCTGAGACACCCGGTATGTCTAACAAGAGCCGTTCACTCATCAATCACACGCAATCTGTCGGTTTGCTCAGAAGTTGCATGGTTCTGTTGCATCGACTAAACTCTGTCTACATACCTCAACAAATTTTGTCATCACTAGACTGCGGATGTTTATGCAGTTTTCAATTTTTGTAGGCAAATTTTACGAAATTGGAATTAAAACAATAACTTCCCTATCAAATCGGGAAGTTAATAACATCTTATATTCCGTGGTTTTTTACAACTGAAATAAATACAAATCGTACTAGATTCTGTCATATATTGTATATCCTAGCATTTTTTGAAAATTTTTAAGAGCCATAACTGCATAAAGATCCGCAGTCTAGTCACTACTGAACACTCGACTTTTCAGAATAAAATTTTTATGTTTTAAATGAATGTTCCAAAGGTAATACAAATTTCAATAGCTTTGCTGAATTATTTTGAAACATTTCTCTGCGAGTCAGTTTTCAAAAGCGATACGGCAGTATAGGCAAAAAATTTCTAACAATAAGTACCAGTGATGTGCTGCTTTTGCCAGCAGAGTTGTGCTGGTTTCGGACTCTGCTGCTCTTTGAAGGCAGCATAACAGACAGCAAAACTTCAAAGCGACTGAACGAAATCTTGGAAGGTATGTGCACCGGAAGATGAGGAATCCGTTTCAATTTGTGCGGCACACAAGTGGTTTAGAAAACTCGATGATGGGGCTGCCAGGGTGGAAGATAAACCTCGCTTCTGGAATATTTTCAAGTTATACATAATTGCGTATTTTACGATTAATTTAATGTCTGAGCATCCAGAGCTCAGTTCGTTCAAAGACTAAAATGATATACTTCAATTCGCGAAAAAACTATGATTTTCATCACATTTTCACCACTTGTAGCTCTAGGCTATGTTAATCGCTTTCGATGAAAGTTTCAGCACGCGTATAACTAACATAGATCTACAAAACATACATTTTAAATTTTCATAGAGTGCCCAAACAAAAAAGTTTTAGAAAATGCTTTTTTTATTTTTGCATGCAACCTTGTAAATTGTAATTTTTGGAAAATCTTTTCTGCAGTTCATTTAGTAAACCAATGCTTCTACTTGCTTGCAAAACATTTGCATTTACAATCGTTTGGTGCAATTATTAGGACCTTGAATAAGTTCTCGCTGTTTTTTCAACAAAATAAAAGATTTATTTAAATTATAAGGAACAAAAACATTTAATTCAAAGTATAATATATATATATATAGTATAGTATATTCGAGTAATTCCTCCAACTTTTCGTCTTCAAATTTTTTCGGTGCGCCAGAACGTTCTTTATCCTCAAGTTCAAATTCATTATTTTTGAAGCGTCGAAACCAGTCTCTGCATGTCGTATCCGACAAAGCATTGTCACCATAAGTCTCAACAAGAATTCTATGTGCTTCAGCTGCAGATTTCTTTTGAATAAAGTAGTGCAACAAAATTCCCCGCAAATACACTTTATTCGGCACAAAAGTAGACATTTTCAGAACTAAGAAAAAACTACTTTGCTTACACTAAAGTGAACTACCATACACTGAAATTTAAGGTTAGATACACTACTGCCTTGCATGTGTGTTACCATTCGAAATTCCACGAACGGGGTACTGCTACTACCATCTTTGAAGAAACAGCGAGATCTTATTCAAGGTGCTAATATAAAAAAGTTATACTGTTTTAAAGTGCGTTCAAATACTTTCGTGGTTCACTGTATATGAAAATCCTGTAGATCTTGGTGTGCGCTATCGTTTTGTCCCGGAGTGTAATTGGAATGTCTAGAGGCCGTGCGTGATCGTGTTGCACCGACATGACAGTGACCATCGAGATCCATCTACGTACATTCGCAAAAGTACCTCGCGTCGTTGCTCCCCGGACGAATAAGGAGAATACACGCGTCGAATTCGGCGAATCTGACGAATGTATTAAAAGCAAGACGGCGGTGGTTGGAACGTGGCGGTTGATTACGTTCACGGAGAAAACCGTTTTCCTCGTCGCGCGTCGTCGCGAGATGTCATTACACCCATGCTCCTAATGTAGATTCCTTTGCGTTCAACACTCGCAGCCAATTCAATGGGATTAACTCATGCCGTGGATTACTATTTTTAGAGGCGCAAAAGCGGCGGCTTTTGCCCATGCCCGCTATTATTTTATGCGCGGGAACTACGTAAATTGGACGAGCCGGCCTGTTTTTTGTTCGCGGAATGTTGCATGTCAATCGAGGGATTACGAGAGCCCGTAAAGGAGATGACAGAGCGGCCACTGGACAACAAGTGGACGAGTTACAAGCTTTCCGGGAGACGGAATGAATCCTTGGAATTTCAGTAAAACTGCTCCGTCAGAAATAGAAACGACTCGCGTGTGTGCGTCTTACGACCACTCCGAGCCGAGGGATGATTTCGCTCCTGGTTAATACAATGAACCACGCCGCCGCACAGTGGTCCGGATTGGAAAATCGTGAGCCATTTGGTCAAAAATCAACTTTGAGATATCGACTTCTACAAAACGCGTTCTTGTTTCTAAATGGCCATATATCTCAAAAATAAAATATTAAAGAAATTGAATAAATAGTTTTAGAGAAAACGAATCTCAAAGTCGAGCATTTCAGAAATGATGTTTTTTCGCCAATGAAACGGCCTTTCTTCTTTTAAGAACCATGACGAATCCATATAATATTTTGATTCGCCGTTTATTTCCCGATAAAAAGCATTCTTCCGTGATGAGAAATCATACCTTAAATTAATATTTACTGTATAGAATAGATGAATAAAGTAGAGCTGAAAAATGATGAAAAATTCTTATGATTGTTTTTAATTGACAGTGCATATCTTTTACGGTCAGCAAAAGTCAGCATTCTATCATAAAATAATAATAATAATAAAAAAATCGTTCATAAGTCACCGAACACTTGGTCGGCCTCATAATGCAAATTACGCCGGGACCACAATGTCCTGAAGTAATTTTACTCCGTGTGTTATTAGGTTGTTGCATATGAAATGTCCGATTTTTAACGGTAACGTTAAACTAAACTTATTGATCAAAGTAAGCACTACTGTCATCGACGAACGCTGTGCGAATCTCACGTTTCTCAATTTTATTACGGCGGGAATTGTGAGCTTTTTGGTCATTCGCGTGCTTTGCTTAATGCGGTAGACTAGTTTATGAATATTTAAAATTAATTTTATTTATTTATTTAGGTTAAATGAGATTGATTTGCAGAAGGGTAAATTTGGTGTGCAAAACCTGTATCTGACTAACACTGCCATTAACTCATCTTTTCCAAAAATGGACTTATACCACAATGAGAAAAAAAACAGCTCATATAGGTAATGCTATAACATTACCTATCGGTGATTATTGCATAATTGTTGAAAGTCTATGGTCCATGGCTGAGGATCTTTTTAAAGAATCCTTAAATAGCAATAGCAACTTTAATCATAAATCAACAACTCACCGTCAAAACGAAATCCAATCATTCCCGCCGGGATTATTGCGTTAAAGAAGAGTTTTAAGCTTCCTGTTGGTACAGCACAATTATTGCAAAGCCTATTAACAGATTATCGGTAGATAAAGTGTTAAGTAAATTAAATTAAATTTCAAACAAATATGGAATAAACGATTTAATTCTGATGAAATATGTAAATGGAAGTGAAGGAACCGGCAGTGTTAATATCGCGTGTCTGTATCGCATAAAATTTTCATTGAACGACACTGAATGCGTGAACAGGGAAAAATAGTGATCTTGAAATCGCGGAATACATATTTATAAAGACCTGTTGAATGCGGGCGAAACCGCAAGCACGAATGCGTAGGCGTTCGCGTTTTTATTGAATTAGTAATTGTATCCATAATGCCTTCACATTACTGCTTACGGTATTGACTATTGACAACTACAAGGTTCCCTTTAATTTGATTTACAGCGACGGAAATTTAATTTATTCTTACAATTAGTCATGCATTTAAGTAAAGTATAAACTAAGTATAACGTAAAAATTAAATGAACCACATATATAGTAATGTATTTAATCAAGACGTGATTTAATTCAAATTAATTTGTATAAATGGCCAGAATTTATTACTAGAAAAGTGTGAGACCTTGAATATTTGTAGATTTAGGTTTCAACATCCAGGCTCAGAATAAAAATTAGGTAATTAACTAATCTCTCCTTGCAAAAGAAACATGCTAGTTCCATAAATAATACTGGAATGATTAACATTGGAGTAAACGATAATTCGATAGTAGACAGTAGTGTACATATAGTACAAGCAATCCCATAAATAATACTGAAATAATTAACATTGGAGTAAACGATAATTCGACAGTAGACAGTGTAAATACTATTATAACGCAACTGCGAAAATTACAAAGTTTAACAAATCTCAAAAGCATCAATGTCCATATAACGCGATAAGTATAACCTTGTCGGATTCCAGAACTGCGAGATATACAGTACATATGGGATAAATGTTACTCGAAGAAAGTGTCAATTTGATCGGACGGAAATTTGCATACACAATGCGAGGAAATGCGCACTAACTTATCACGCGATGCGAAAAATTTGCGTGGAACGACTATCGGCGAACATTACGAGACAAGTTACTCCAATTTCGTCGGTATTTATGAACAATATTGTGTGCAGTAACATCGCGAAGTCAACATTTTAATGAACCGATTGGACGATATGAACGTGCGACATGAAAATGAACGCGAGCCTACACGTACCCAGAAAATTACTGTAATAAATATCGATTGGAATTTGATATTTCCATGCTGGCAGGAATTGCAATTTGCCAAAACGTGTCCTCAGGGTACATGGAAGTATCTATGCATGTCCTAGAAACTTCAGATCTACAGTATATGTATTATGTATAAAAAATACTACTACATAATGAATAATAATGAATATGCACCATTTCTTCTGTCTTCTTCTGTCTGAATTTTTTGCAGAATTTCTTATACAGTGCATCGTCATTAAAAAAAAATTGATTATTTCGATGTTTCTTGATTTTTTCGTAGCTGTACTAGGTAATATTTTTATCGTAATAATATAATTTATTGGTAATATCGGCCATTTTTATTGCGCCAATATCATTGGTGTAATAAAAGAATTGCACGAAACCAATGGTATTCTTTTATGACCGATAGACAGGTTATTTGCTTCGCATAATTTCGCAGAAAAAAACTATATAGCCGAGCAGTTAGAATCTTAATACCCTTTGATCGGTGCGCATCGTACTTACACGAGACTAGAACCCCTAAATTCATTTTTTGTGACCGTTCCGCACGGAGGCGATGCACGTGCAATTAACTATCAATATTAGCAGCGCGAGGTACCTAGTGATGTTATCATTGTTATATAAATGACACGTACACGGTTAAGTACATGCTAAAGCGATTCCTTTTAATTGCAATAATCGATGGCTGGGAGTATCGGGCCGTAATGGGTATTCATCGATCTGTCGTAAATCGATGATCCCGATGCTGCCCCGTATTATCATGGGATGCTGCTTTGGACATAGAGAATAATTGCCTCGCATCCGTAACCATCGGCGGACGACGGTTTTTTGCCGTCGTTTCCCTTGCGAGCGATCGGGATCGTTTCAAAGTGTAACACCGCCGCGCCATTTTTCCGTGTGATCGTCGGTTATACGGCGCCAAAGAAACACGACGACTTCACCGTCCATGGTCCCGCGATACTTTTTTTCCCGGAGTCGAGGTTATTTATCGTGAAATCGAAATATGGAAAATTGCAACGCCGGCAATCAGTAACGCGTTCTCGGTCGAACGCCGATAATAGTTCGGTACGTTTTTCCCTTCCGCTCGCTTTTTACCCCTTCGCCCGCCGGAAAAAAACTGATATTCTTCTGTGGGGCTTGTCGTTACTGGTACTGAATTACCGTAGTATATTACTTAAGTATTAGTAAGACCGGCCACGGTATGATTTAAGACTGAACTCCATCCAGGCTTGATTCACGGGAAATAAGAGAAAAGTATCGATTACGCGGTTCTCGGGATATTACCGGCTCAAAGTTGCCAGTTTTTAGGCTGAGGTGAATGTTACGTTGTGCACGCAGCCTATAACGGAAGAGGATTAATCCGGGAAGGATACAGCGCCGCTTTCTTGTCTTCCCGTTTAACTTGTTTATCGTCCGCAGCCGGCAAGAATGTTTCGCAATGTTCGCGTCGAATAATTGTTTAATCGTCAATTAGCTGGATGATACGATCCTCAAGAGCTGTTATTCGTCGACTGATATGCATTTTTTCGCCTCAACTGTTTGAATTGTACTCTGCACGTGCATTTCGTGAAACAACACTGTAGTTCAAATGTTTATTTTATATCTGTTTCACTTATTGTGGTCGTTATATTCGGTTGTTGCACGCGAAACGTCCGATTTTAAATTTCAATGTAATAATCAACTGTTTAAAATGATGTTTATCGTAGAAAATTTTAGAATAACTGTTATTTTTGGTCCCTGTTCTGCGGTTCTCTCTACAGATGAGAGGACACGTAAGACAGCATGCGAAGGGCGCGCTAATTTCCTCTAAATATTCTTCGTGGCTCTCGAAAGCTGTTCGAACGTCAGTCGATGCGACGTAGCCTGAACACGTAACAGGATGATCATCGACAAGAGGCTCTCGGCCTTAGTATTCGTCGATGGAACCGATCGATAAATCCTCGATCGAGCGGGCCGCGCGCGATCGCTAAGGGTTCCCTGGGCTGGTGTTCAATCAGTGTGTGCGAGTTCAGACTAATTTAGGAACTGCGATGTATAACGATCTTGCTGGAGGGCATCGCAAATTCGACTGCGAGACCGTGGCAAAACCCGTACCTAGAAGTTACGAGTGTATCTTCGACTGCATCTACCTGCGTCTTGCATCGGCTCGCCCGCCAATTTAACAGTGCATCAATTTGTCATTTAGCTCCTTCACGGCTCTGCCTCCTTTAGCTCCGCTATTCTTCTCCATACTGCGAACCCTATGTTCAAAGCCATTCAATTATATCAATCTAGAATGGTTTAAGTAATAGAGATGGCCCGTTTATTAGCGTGTTCGTTTATTTGGACGCGTATCAGAATCTATTATCGGGAATGGATTCTGCAACCTCCTGGGGAAAGTATTGTCATATTTCACGATCATTATACTCGTCAAAAAGTAGAAGTGGTTCGTACTTTATACTAAAATATCATCTTAGACGTATTCTATCGTCAATTTTCTAAATAATTGTTCAATCAAATGGGATAATAGTTTAATTAGTTCATTAGGTTCTTCTTCAAATAGGCTCACTTTTAGTTTATGTAGTCTGTCCATGTACATAATAACAAAGTCTACATGTTTTAGTTAACAAAAATGTTTATTCTTCTACATTGGAATTTTCTTAGAAATTGTATTATCCTCTAAAAATTTTAATCACTCCTTGCCTCATTCGTTATAAAATGACAGGAAATGTAAGTGTTTTTAAAAAAGGTAATTACCTAATACACTCAGTAATTCATTTATCGAAATTAATGTTCTCATAGAAATATGATTTATGTAACCTCATACGCTAAGTTCATAGATACTTTCACAATGTAATACATTGCAGTGCGAATTACGTTTCTAAATGTACATACACATAGTACACTTCTGGTAATAGCATTGTTAAAAACACACCGAGTGAATGCCGGTTGTGCACAGCTGAGATTAATGCTAGCGTCAATGATTCCCAGTCAATACCGTGTTTTATTAAATGAATTAGTGTGACTGTCATAAATCAAGATATACGTCTGTGATGCATTCTAAAGCATTATGTGCTGTCACGGTATAATAAATTATATTCATTTATACTGATCCACCGCGATGATGGCGTTCACACTTTAGTCACATTATGTGTTGTATGTTCAACGAATTAAGATTTATTTCTCTAGTTTGTACGATGCGTGTGCACTGGCGGTTCTGTATAGGGAAAGTTTGCATGCATACAATTTTTAATTCGTAAATCAAATTATTAAATAGCGAAGATTTTTAATAATTTTACAAGATATCTTTTAATATTCACTAGAAAATAAATATCTGTTGGTATGTATTTATGCACAAAACAAGGACATTTCAGGTACACCTGTAATGACAACAAAAGAGTAATATACTGTAACCATAAAATGTTTAATATCTTCCGTGATGTATATGAACAATACCGTTTCATTCTGCTGCAGATTGTAAAGTTCGACAATAAATTGCCACTTTCACCACTTTGTACTTTCGTGAGTGCCAGTATCTATTTTATTATACAAGCCTGTGTACATCGTTACAGGACATTGACAGCGTTGTAGAAGAATTGCTACAATTTATGGACCACGTTATATCGAAATCGCGTTCTACAAGGGCTATCTGCATATCCATAGGAAAATTTAAATAAATAATTCATATATAAATTGCACACGACTAGACCGTGGATGTTCTACATTTTTAGCATTTGTGAAACATAAAACACATGCTATACTGAAAGCTATTACATGTCGAACTTTTTAAAAATAGTTATATCATTGGCTTCGATGAATATACATAAAGATATATTCTTGAGAAAATATAGTTTTCGTTTAACTACAACGAATAAATTATAGTAATACAAGCTTCTCTGTAGCAGAAGCATACATCTATTTCAAATATTAACATAACAAGAATTCCAAAACATAATAATGAATAATAGATGATTACTCATATAATATTTTCTATCATAAAAATATACATATTATATTATTATACTGTCTTATAGAATTTCTATGGTCGTATGTTTTTAAAAATTAAATAAACATTTTATTTACATATTAGTATAAACTAATTCTTTTTTGAAAAATAGAAAGGAGTCTTTCTTGTGCAATACTACTTTTAAAATTATTAATTATTACCCCATCATGATTTTCATACCATTTACTCAATAAATTTATAACTTATACATATGATACACTGTTGAACAAAACTAGTACATTTGACTTTTTCATTTATTTTATGCAAACTCTTTTATACATAGAATTACATATGTATAATAAAAATATTTTATACTTGTAAAAAACGTTTATTGCACTTATTAAGTGTTAAAATAACTTATGAAGTAATCACTTAAGTGTTAATATCTTATACTTACACGCATATTTACATCTGTACTGGGTGTCTCACTTAAGTGTGGCCACAAAATGTGTTTTTTAATTTTGACAAAGTAAACAATTTTTTATATGTAATTTGAATGGTATCAAGTGGACATTATCCTATAAGGGTTGTGTTTTTAAAAGTTCGTTTTTTCTCGTAGTTCTTAAGGTTATCTCAATGGGTTTTTTAATAACTACATATATTTTCGTGTTGCATCGAGTAGCTCACAAAAAAATACATTCAAATATGCACTGTAACATAACCTTCAAATGAACTTAAACACCGAAGATGAAGGTCAAACTTCGAACAAACATTTTCAAAATAGAGAAGATAACTGTTTATTTCGAGCTCTACTTATATAAAGTGTTCAACTAATTACTGTCTGCTTTTTGTTTTTGAGAATATAAAGAACTAAACTGCAGATTTGTATGCAAAATAAAAATTGTCTCTCTCTCTCTCTCTATTAATTACAAGCTGCAGCAGCTATATAGACATCTATTTAATTTTTTAACAAATTCGAGCTACTTAAAACCAACAGACATTTGGTCCACTAATTTTTGTTATAAACGCATAATCTTCGCAGTTTAGTCATAACTAGTCAGCGGATCTTTATGCAAAATAAAACTTTTTACCTGAATTGCAACGAATCGAAGTGAAATAGAAATTTATATAGGAATTATTCTGAAGTTTTTACTACTGGGTTGGAAAGAAAGTTCGTAGCGTTTTCAAATTAACAATCGAAGATAAAATTAAGGTATTTATGCACATGTTTATTCAATAACACGAGACGTTACCTCCAAAATGGCAAAAAGTAATAGAACATAATGGAAAATATGTTATTGAATAAATCTATGAATAAATATCTGAATTGTAGCTTTCAATTTTAATTTACATACGCTACGAACTTTCGTTCCAAGCCAATATTTTAAATTACACCTACTCATTTTTGTTATAAAAGCATAAAATTTTCTGTCTAGTCTATAGCATAGTATAATATCGGCTACGGAATTCTGTGGAAACGAATGGCGCCGGAGTCAAGGATGCAATAGTTATCGAAACTAAGTCAATCGATTATACGGTGTCCTCGTTGCCCTCACAATCAGTGGCGCTAGGCGTTCACGCGCGTTCTTTTAATGATGTATTAGCGCCGTGTTTTGACACGAAAGAACCGGCAACTGGTCGAGGTCGCATTCTTCTCCTTCTTTTTCCTTTGTCCTTTCGTCCGTCTTTGAATCCACGCGCGGCCTCTTGTGGCTGCCACCGTCAGCCCATAGAAACATTTCAGTGAACCACTTAACGTCTCGAAACCCTTAACCTTCAATTAATCAGTCCCGGCGAAGACCGTTCAGCCGAGATTTTCTGGGTCTCCGAGCGGTGACGAGTTCTTCATGGTGGGTACGAATCATAACTTTAATAAGACCGGCTCACTGATCTTCAAGAAAGTGCTTGGACGACTGACAAGTAGGGAATAACGATTTTTTGAACAGTTTCTCTTTCTTTCAATATTTATGATCTAATCTTTTTCTATGCATTGCAATCCCGGAAGGAAAGAAAATTGATATCGATCTTTCTGTGAAATTCTGTGAGTATACAAATGTCCGCCGTATATGGAAAATTAATGATTAACTTCTCAAAAATTCATTAAAGTATACAAAGCAGAAGCAAAGTTACAGAGTTTCGATCAAATCGTTTCGTCCCACGCATGTTTTCTCGAGAAACTTAGCAGATATAACAAAACTTGTTATTAACCATTGCATGGCTCTACTTATAGAATGTTCTTTTGTGTGTATGTGCTTTTAAGAAATTTTCCGAAAATCTGTCGTCTTGTTTGATGAAATTTCAAGTTCAGAATTATCGAAAACATACTGTCACCAATTTTTGTGGGTATCAAATAGTTTTTTACGTACCCGTTCGCCATTGAATAATTCTCTAAAAAAGACGATAACTTTCCTAATATTGTACTATACGATTTGAACTTTTTGGGAAGCTACAGCTATTAGTTTACTACAGGATGTGAAAAGAAATTTTTTTCAAAAATTGCAATTGATCGGAATCGTAGAAAAAACACTAAAAGTTGCATTTTACAACCTTTTTATGTGGGCCTATATTGAAAATTTAAAAAATACGATGTGTAAGGTCTGTGTCAATTAAACGTATTCTGAAAATTTCGTCAAAGTCGATCGACGTTCCAATGAGCTGCAAACGTGTAAAGATGGTAAAAATTGCCAATTTTCGAAAAACCCCAGAGTATCAATATTCAACTAAATTGGAGTACTCCTTCCTATTTCGGTCATGTTCTCGTGATTTGGTCCCACTGTGCACTGCGGCATTCGCCGTGTTAACACCGATCAGTGCCACCAACCGAAAGACAAAGATCCACGGTTGATCGTAAAAAGGTCTCCGAAATTCAGTGGATTCATTAGACAAGAGTCGCGCAGGTATGTGCAGACTTACGATCGTCGATCCGAGAAATCGGCGTACACGGTCCTTATCTGCGAGCATCATCTATAGTCCCGATGTCGAAAATCGGACTCTCGGTATCTTGTAAGAAAGGCGTCCTATGGTTTTCAGGGTCCAGCCCCCAAAAAACCCCGAAAGAGTTTACGATTTTCGGCGCGCACACCTAGAGGGTGGGAAAGAGAAGATTAGAGAAAGAGGGAAGACTGGTCCCGACAATAAACACACGGGGGCATCTATAATGAAAGAGGTCGGATGTGAGCGTTTTTATTCTTCTTTTCCGCTCTTCCTTCACTTCTCTCTTTCTTTCCCTTAAACTAATACGTCCTCCACGGGGATGGGCTTGCCCACGAACTCGCTATCTTCGCGCGAGCATTAATCATACCGAAAGGGTTGCCGAGAAAATTGTCCTCCCTCCGTGAGGTATCTCTCTGTCCACTCTGTTCGGCTCCAAAGTTATTCTGGAATTTGAAACGTTTTACGAAAACGATCCCCTTTCTAACATTGCTAACACGTTTAAACGTTATTATGTTATTGACCCTTAGCACTTGAGTGGCGACTCAGAGCCACCACAAAAAATTGCTGTAACATTATTCAAAATATTGTGTACTTTATTAAATATATATATATATATATATAATATATATTTATTATATATTATATATATAATATGTTGGTATCGAATCAATTACTAAACATTCAAGTATTGTACGAGACATTCTATCAATTTCAATCCATAAAAAGAAAAAGATTATACAGAATGGAATTATTCTAGGTCGGAAGAAATGTTCAATTTTCTGGTTGAAATAGCTCCGAGTGCAAAAGGTTAAAAAATATTCCATTATATTTGAGAGAGTCTACGGAATCATCTTACACAAGAATCATTCACATAGTTTTTACAGTTGTAGCAGACAGAATTCTGAAAGTTAATTTATAGCACACTTGGGACTAAAATCATTATTATTTTTTGCATCTCAGCGTTCGTAACTCTGATTAGAACTTTGCTTCTAGTTTTTCAAGGTATTTTTATTTGTCTCAGTTAATAGTTGATATGTGCAGCTTATTTCATTTAGGAGGAAAGATATTAAAAATGCACATAGATGATTATTCACATTTTTGAGTATTGAACGTATAGATTTAAAAAGTTTGAAATAATATATTACGTGAGCTTGCCAGCAGTATCAGCTTATAGAGATGTTTTAATTGAGAGTAATATTTAATCAAATTGTATTTTAATATGTGTATTTTATTACGTAGTAATTGGATTACATTGTATCTTAATTAATTGAATTTCAATTACATTGAATTTTAATTATGTGGTAATTTAATTACATTGTACTTTGATTACGTAATTGAATTATATTGTAGCGAGAGTTATATTACACAGATGAAAACATTAAATTGATCTAAATGCTAATTACTGTACTCACGAGTGTAATTGAATTACATTGTAATTGCCTTGAAAACTCGTACAAAATGACAGGAATTTATTTAATGAGACCCAAATTTAAGGATTAAAATTGATCATATTGATGACACCTTGAATCCTTTTAGATCCTTCAAAATCTAACAAAATTAGGCTTACAAAAATATATTATGACAACGATTAATTTACAAAAATGTACGATAAATTGTGTTAATTTCTTGCCCCTCGAATAAACCAATACAAACTTCAGATCATAGAATCTTAGAAGAATAATTTAACCCTTTGCCCTCGGTGATATTTTAACTCGAAAATTAAACATTTCTTCCGACCTAGAATATTTCCATTCTGAATGGTATTTTGAATTTGGTAAATACGAAATTTTGATATAATACCTCATACAATACTTAAATGTTTAACAATTGATTAAATACCAACAAATTTAATAATGTAAACAATATTTTAAACAATGGTACAGCAATTTTTAGCGGTGCCTCAGAGTCACCATAACATAATGTTGATAAAACCTTGCTCTAATTGGAAATCATTTTAAAAGCCTGCAAATGTTTCAATGGAGAACCAGTTAAATGAACTCGCCAAAGAGATTGCTTTTGCTTGTCTGGTTTCGTTCCGTCCAATCAGGCGGATGGGCATGTTCCGAGACGCCCTATCTTTGCATACATTAATCACTAGAAAAGGGTTGGCAAGGGAATTGTTCTCTCGCTCGGATCGCGCCCAGCCGGCCCTTTTCGGTGCCACCATCGTTTCGATTGTGTTTCCCAGCCGAAACTCTATACCCGTCCTGGAATTCCAAATTGAACCGCATTAGAGGTGTTCAGCGTCACGTTTCCGTAGATTCCCCGATAGAGGGATTCCAGAATTCGTGGAAAGCTATCTCGTTTTACTTTATCTAGATCACACACCCAGTCGAAATGCTCCTTTCATTCGACTGCTAGATCGCGACCGTCAGACAAGAAATACTTTCTGTTTCAAATCCGCCAAGATTTTGTCAAATACAGTGTTATCCGAACCTAGTTAGTGGTTATCCCCCACGTTTTTCGTTTTGAATCTTACAAGTATTTGCGTAGCTGTTAGAAATTCACAATCACAAATTTTCAGGATTATCTGTACGTGGTTAGGAGTCTGTAGGGGGCTAGGAAAAATTATTTTATACTTTTTAGTCCATTTTAAAAACGTGTTGTTTTTAAAAGATTTATTTTTATTTAAATAATTTTTGCAATTAAAATCACACGTTTATGTTTTATTTAAAAAAAAACTGTCGTCATATACAACTTTTCTCAAGGTATTCGTCACATTTTTCTGATTAAAATGAGTCGTTTAAAACCCTCCAACGTAGCTCCGTTAGTTTGGTAAATTCTAGACTAATTCTTTGAGAACATAATTTTCGAGATGTTAAGTTGTTTATTTAAACATATGCTGTATATAGCATATGTTAAATACATGATAAATTGGAAATTATGCTTTACATGTACAGTGAATATCGGCTAAATTGTATCTTGTTCGGTGTGATTTTAATCAGTATTGCTATACGCTAGTTTTTGTTGCGTATTCGGCCGAGCGGTCCGTGTTTACATGCTGTCCTTTTCCACAGCTCTCTGAATTTCGATCGACAATTGTTTAAACTACAATTAATGTCATTGGCGCTCTGGTTCGATCAATTGGAAAATAAGCAAATTTGCAACAATATCACATGAAATTTAATTCGACGTTTCGGTCTCAATTTAGACCATTTTCAAGAATAGAAAATTTCAGTATTGCGTCTGTAAGAATGAATCAAAGACATTTTTAAATGGTTAGGTAAACGTGTTTTCACAGAGACCGAAACGTCGAATTAAATTTCATGTGATATTTTTGCAAATTTGCTTATTGTCCAATTGATCGAACCAGATCGCCAATAACATTAATTTAGTAGTTTGTCCTTTTCTACGTTCGGCGCGGTCGACGAAGTCACAAAACATAGTGTCCTGTTCCGATCTATGTCACAATACGGGACCGAGAATTGACTTAGAATGGGACATTACTGTAATACGCGTATTGCGATCGTTGCGGCCCGCGCGTAATGTTAGGGATCTACTTCTGGACCAATGCAATCTGTGGGTTGCTCATCACTGGTCTAGCATAATAATCCTAAGCACCGGGCGGCCGTCTAATCTGAGCGTTTGACATGATTCGCGGGGCGTTCCAAGCGGGGAACAATGATCACTTCCTGTTTGCATTGTTTCCCGTTTACGATGCCCGGGTAAAAGAATGAGGGCCGGGACAACACGGAGCTGTAAAGGTGTTTCATTGTACGTCCTACGTGTTTCACCGGGTATCGGTGTTTACACGATCATCCGTGGACAACGTTATTGAATAGAGGCGAGGCGTTGTAAAAGGGGCAGGTTGTGTCGCGCGCCAGTGTTCCCTTTCGGGTAAAGGGGATAAACGTTTAAAGAGGGTGGCCCCGTTCTACCACAAAAGGGTTCGTATCCCCGGGAACCACGGGGCCCCACCGCGATTCCAAAACGCCACACAGGACGAGCCCGAAATCAGATATTGTTCAGCCCTCGACTTCCTTTATGGCGTATGATGGATGAAACTAATCGGTCAAGCAGGTGACTATATACACCCTGCAGTTGCACACGACTTACCGTGACCACGGGTGGTGTCGTTTCTCCTAAGTTTCCCGGTTACAGAAATGATCTGCTCTCCCCCTCTCTCTCTCTCTCTCTCTCTCTCTCTCTCTCTCTCTCTCTCTC
>CM052280.1:2891391-2911185 GCA_028455765.1 Lasioglossum oenotherae
CTCTCTCCCTCTCTCTCTCTCTCTCTCTCTCTCTCTCTCCCTCTTTCAACGTCAAGTAGTCCCCAAACTTCACGACAGAAAACATTCGTACTGACAAAAGCTGCCTCGGTCGCTGGCGCAGGCTGAATCGTTTAACTTGATCTATGGGGACATGCTTTAAAATGCATGTGTCAATGAGTAGGCGTAATTTGAAACAGTAAATACATTAGAAGAATTAAAATTTCTTTAAATACTGTTACAATATTTTCAACCTATTAAACATATTAAAAAAGAGAATAAATATCTATTTCACACCAGTTTGCTGCAATTCGGGTAGAAAATTTTTATTTTCCTTCTGTTTAGCAATTATAGTAAGCGACACTATTTATTAAACACAGTAAATATTGGGTCGCCGTATAATCTCAATAATATCACAGAAAATTACATTCAACCAATTATGAAATTGTTGTCTATAAGTAGTGGTTGTTTAATCACAATTATTTACAATTGCAATGAATGAATTTACGTCGCAATTCAATATAGTCGCCTCAATGAATAAGAGAGGATGACCTTCATTATTGGTTAAAATAAAATAAATATTAACTTTAGATCATTATGAAATTACATCCCCCAATTTTCTAATAAGAGTTCGACAGAAAAATGACAGCGTGTAGAAACGAACTTCTGCCATTAAAGTCGTTCCAGAATGCTCAAAGACACATTACGTCACGCATAGTTTGACTCGAAATTGTAAATCACAGTGGCGGAACGCTTTCGTGACGCGAACAATACCGATTTCTAGAAACGTCTAACTGTTCTACCGTCCTGAATGCTAGGGAAAAGGGTCCTACACGTAGTCGATATTAGAACAAGATTTCGATATTCCTGGAATTCGTGACCGGAGCCCTCGGTATTCAAAGTATCGCTTCGGGATCAGTATTAAGGGAAACGCGACACAATCTTGTCGGCTTATAACGACCGTAATTAAGGCACGATATCCATAAAGCAATATTCGATACGGAGGATTTTACATGTCGAGAAAGAAATCAAGGGACGGTAAATTCTAGTAAGCTTAAAAAGTGTTTGGACCCTCTGAAAAAGACGGTAACTTGTTTAAAAGTGTGCCAAATCACCTGATTTTCTGTGAGCAATTAGAAGCATTGGTTTACTAAATGTCGTGCAAAAAATATTTCGAAAAATTGCAATTACATATGAAAATAAAAAAGGCATTTTCCAAAACTTTTTGGTTATCTTAGTTATACACGTGCTGAAAATTTTATCGAAATTGGTACAATTGTAATAAAGTTATTGTCTTTTCAACAGTGTCCAAACTCTTTTTTACGCTGACAATTGTTATTTCATTAATCACAGTATTTTCTATCTCAAAATGTCTTCCGATAGATAAAAATTGAAAACCATCACTGATATCTACAAACTGATCTAATTTACAATAATGACTAAATTAATCCTTACGCGAAACGATCAAAGTCTTCGTCGTTTTTACTATTTAGAATTTAGCATCTTTTATTATTATTACTGACCTCTCTACCTTTTAGGAAAATATTTTATTTGTTTGCCGGGACAATAACTCGAATGATAATTGTCTAAAAGGATGAAAGTCTCGAATTTTTATAATCTTCGTAGCCATTACTTTAAAATGGAAAATCGGTGCATCAAGATATGTTAAACCAGTACTAAAATATTATAATACGGTAATTTCGTGTCGTGAAGTTTTAAGAACTGTTTTTCTCTCCGTTAATAAATCAAAAACGGCATATGTGAAATTACGTCAATGTTGCAGCTAATGAGCAATAATGACAGAAATCCTACTAGGTATAAATATTGTCGAATATGCAAATTATTGTCCCGCTTATCGGTGATAGATTAAATATGCAAATTGTCACTTCGTAAATGGCAGGACCATTACCAGTATCCACGCTTCGCAATGGCAGTTGGAACAGGTCATTTATAGCGAGGTCTGACCACAAGTAGCAAAACGGTCTGTGTTTGGTGAATTTTCATAATGGCATATACTAAGATAGTGTCCCGATATACTAAGTTGTGGTCCGAACCACATTTTGCTGCGAGTGTATTAATTCTCTTACCTCTGGCCGAACTTCGACGTCCTCTCGGTAAACCCTCAGCGTAATGGCGGTTATTATGATAATCGTTTATTACGAGACGAATAGAAATAAAAATCGCGCCTGAAGCACATTAAATTACGCCGAGCCTCGTTATGTCTATACGTGTATCGATACTACGATTATGAGATTCTATACAGTGTGTACCGTGAATCGATAACTTTAGCGCGACTGATTTGAATAATATACAGTGTGTCAAATTTTCAACGATCGTCGCCATTACCCGTAGATCTGTGTTGTAGAAATTATTGTATATAATGGAAATTCAGATAGCAATTATATTAGACTGCGGATTTTATGCATTCATGTCAAAAATGAGTAGGTGTAATTTGATATAGTAAATACACGAGAAGAATTAAAATTTTTTAAAATACTGCTTACACTATTTTCAACCAATTAAACATATTAAAAAAGAAAATAAATTTCTATTTTGCATCAACATCCGCTGTCTAGCAATTGTAGTAACACTACTTATTAAACACAGTAAATATTGGGTCGCAGTATAATCTCAATAATATAACAGAAGATTACATTCAAGCAATTATAAAATTGTTGACTATAAGTAGTGGTTATTTAATAGTAAATTGGCACGTTTACAGATTAGAATAAAATGAACATTAAAAATGAATGTGAACTAAGAAAGTTATGAAATTTTGACAGGTTTTTTATTTGCTCTGAATTACAGAATATTTTGATATACATTCTCGTTTTTGGGTTTATCATAACGCTGCAAAGAACAATTTATTTTAGAATTTTTGGTTGACATTTCTTTTCTAATGCAAGTGTATATTTTTACATACACGTGAAGTTGTTCAGAAATGTATAAGAACAGGACCTCTTACTTCGAAAATTAAATTTGTATTTTTCATTTATAGACTGCAGCCCAGGTCCCCCTTAGCTTTTAAATATAAAAACAATTTAACCCTTTGCACTCGGAGCTATTTTATCTCGAGATTTAAACATTTCTTCCGACCTAGAGTAATTCCTAGAGTAAATCATATGTATATGATTATCTTCATTTTATGGATATGAAATTAATATAATACCTCGTACGATATTTAAATGTTTAGTAATTGTAAACAATATTTTGAATTATGGTACAGAAATATTTAGCGTTGACTCGAGGGCTGAGGGTTAAATTAAAAACTTACGAAAAAAATAAATCATACAAAACGTTCTGGTGCTTGGGTTAATAGGCCCCCATCCAATAGTAAAGCAGTAAACGGAATAACACTTTCTTAAATAACAGACGAGAGGAAAGTATTAAACGCATAAAAATCGGTCTTGCAAATTGCCACTTGTGCATAGGCAACACCCTGTATAATAAAGAGGGTCGTACATAGCCTATAAGAAAGCAACGTCCGAAATACGCGAGGGGCAGCCCACGGGCCGAAATTATGCTTCGATTATTCGTGTCTGGTAGTTGTGGTGGTGGACGAGGATGGGGATGTGGATGGGTATAAGGATGAGAATGAGGATGAGGGAGAGAAAGCCGCAGGTGGGAGGCATAACTCGGCTAAGCAGCTCCGCACAAGTCACCCCCACCCCTCTTTGCACGTGATCCATGCCGCTCTTCCCTTTTCGCTGGTTTCTTTTTATTTCACCTTTCTTTTTACCCTAGACTCCCTCTTCTCTCTTTCCTTTCGCTTTTTCTTCCTTACCTTTTCAACCCGATTCCTCCCGTCTTCTCATACACACGTACGAGCCGTACGACGCGACCGCGCCGTGTCTTCGTGGCCGAAAATCAGGGTCCCGATAAGCAAACACTCGGCCACGCCGCTCTATTATTAAACTATAAAATCGAAAGGTTCCCAATGGCGCAGACCTATCGCACACACCGTACGCCGTACTGCTCCGAGGTTTGACAGTTGATCGAGCCACGATACGCGCGGCCTCATAAGCCCGTTCTTCCACCTAGCTTGATTGAGACATCCCGGTCAAACGAACGCGGAATATTCGATGGGAATTTAGTCCGAAAATTATGTTATCGATCGAACGTTTAGATGCAAATGCAATCATTCCCAAGAGATCGGTTTTCACGCGGATAATCAGACATTCTTTGGGATATGAAAATGAAACACTGTTTCGTTTCTTATCGTATTAAGATGGTTGTATAACTTCGTGCCCTATTTTCATAGATGTCGCAAACTGTACTGCACGGCGGACTGTAAAAAACAATTTATATTCTTTTCTAATAGTAGAAAAGAATGGCGAGTATATAATCAATTAATAAAGCTGTATTCTTTAAAATTTAACCATTGAATTTTATTTTCCAATCGGGCACGAACTTATACAATCATCTGGTTCATAAAATATTATTGTTAAAAAGAAATCGTTTATAGATTTATAGAGTATTACTAATAAAGAAACCACATTGGAACATAAAAATTGTTATTACGTCTTTTTTATAGTATACTGTTACGAGTTTGTCTCATATTTGACACTTGATATTATCAGTGATTAAATACGTGTTGTTCATTCATTTCTTATAGTTAGAAAGCAATGGACAACAATACAGAATGAATTTCTATTTTAAATAATTTTCACAGATAAAAAATTGGTGAGAAACTACAACATGAAGTAAGAAATTCTCATTAAAAAATAACCATAATATATTGCTATTATAAACCAGCACGGGATAGTGAACTCTGCCGCGTCATATGAGAAGCATTGGAATGACTTAATTTTCGGAGCCAACGGATGACTAAGGTGGAGCGAAAGAAAAATGACGTATAAAAATAAAGAAGGGCATGATTAGATGCAACTAATGCCACGCCATTGCACCGCTCGATCTTTCGTAGCTCATTCTTTGGCCGGCGTATCCTGGTCACGCCCTTGTTCAAACGTCGGCGCCCCTAAGATGATTATAACATCATCCTCTTGAAAATCTACACGCTCGTTATACCGCGTAGAACAATGATCCCCTTCCACTCATTCTTCTGCACGATTCGAAATATATTGCTGCATTTTAATTTTCTCAAGTAAACCGCATCAGAATAGAAAAATTTTAATATACCTGCATTAAATGTTATCATTAAATTAATTTTAAAATTAAAAAATGGGACCGGAGATGTAGTTTTAGCTGATATATCGGTAAACAATAAATACGTAAAAACATTATTGTATTAAAATAATTTGAACTTTTAATTAACTTGAAAGTAATACATACAGGGTGAGTCACGAAACGTGATCAAGTTAGATTACTCAAGTTAGTTACTAGCGGTTCGATCGGAAATTGCACCAAATTTCTTGTCAACCTTTTTTTCCCAGAATTATCAAGGTCTCCCTCAGTTTTTTTTATAGGTAAACGTACCTTTTTTACACCCATCTTTTAGGGGACACTCTCTGTGAGACAAATTCGGCAAGTATCATATAAGATACTCTAAATAAACACAGAAACATAATCAAAAATACACAAATTCTATTGTATAAATAAATTGTGTGGTGCTCTTAAACAACTTTATTGGAACGTTTGTACACTTGGATGGCTCTTTTCATACTCGCACGATTGCTGGTGTAATGCGTACATACTTTGGTTAGGTGTCGCTAATGTTTATTAGGCGGCACCTGGCGCGATTGCTACTCTTCTCTTCCTCTCTCACACTCACTCACTCACATGTGTATATGTGTGTACATACTGCTACACGGTTCCCGTTATTGTAGTGTACAAAAATAAAATATAAATAAAATGTAAAAATAAACAGCCTTCTCTTAATGGATGTTGTTTAATAACCACTGTTAAAATGTACCTACGTGTAATAAGTTCTTATAGCTTTATAATTCTTATAATCATTAACTGAATTTGACTACACATATTTCGTTTGTCTCGGTTTGTTCTAATTCTAGGATACCGAAATTACTTTCTTACCAACCCAATATAATCGGTGGAGCGGTTGGTGCGTTTTGATCGTCGGAATAGGAGTGTGCTTTAGTAAAACTATGCTTCGGCTAGATTGAATTAGGTGAGTATTTGTTTGGTTAAGATTGCCCCGTCGCGCGTCGAGGGTTTCGCTCAGGTCTCGAAGTGGTGTCCGATGACACCCAAATAATTGTGGGACTGTCGCGTCGGGTCGCGTCGAGTGTTTCGAGCCATTGTAGCCGACCGTGACTAAATCTCACGTTCGGTCTGCTTGAGACCGCACAGTTGGGTTTGTTTGGTCGTAGGAATAGGAAGTTTGACGCTCGCAATTCAAGGCGTGTACTTAGTTCTAGGTTTTAATGTCTATCCGTATTATTATTCGTATATTCACGTTTCAGGTCACGTTTTGTTTCTTAATATTATTACTCCGCAGGGAGAAGCGCTTTTCTAAACGGCTGTGTACAAATCAGGCTTCACGAGGACTGAAATTAATAATTTGTGTATGTGTATAAAGGTTTTGACAATTGTTATTGATGAAGATGGTTTTAAAATTGCATAGGACAAGCCCGGCTAGCTCAGTCGGTAGAGCATGAGACTCTTAATCTCAGGGTCGTGGGTTCGAGCCCCACGTTGGGCGAATTTATTTTTATATTTTTTCTTCACACACGGCATTAATTTTTTCGTAGAAATATAATTGCTCTCTTCAAATAAAATATTAGAAATATTTGATACACACCTAATACATATAGTTGGATATAAATAGTATTAGGTCTTGTTAAATTTTCAGTTTTTCGTATAAAATCGTTGCGCAGAGATCTAATTGAAAATATACTGATTTAACTCATTGCGTAATTAAGTTACGTTTATAATTAAGATTAACAAGTACGACATTAAACATTACAAAAGTGAATGAAAAACTATTGTATTAAAAAAACAGCTTATGGTTAGGTTCCCAGAATAGTATACATTTATTTTGGTATTAGAATGCACAACCTTCTTAAAAATATTTCATCTCTATATTGGCTGGTATGTTTGTGTCTTATCTAGGGTGCGATATGTAAGGCATTCTCTGTATGACAGGAGCTAAAAATACATTTTGGAATGTCTACGCAGTGAGCTAGAATTTATATTATTGTTACTGAATGCAAATGTTATGATGATGTGTGTATCAACACGGTCCAAGATTCGTCTCATGTCAAAGTTTTAGATGACAAAATCTAAAAATATAAATTAAATGTAATTCTTATTTTCAATTTTTAAAATGAACAATTCATTTTTTTCAAATAATCTTATTATATGATCAATTCTAATTATTCTCACAAACATTCTATTCTCGTGTTATCAATATTAAAGCGTTAAAGGAAATGTATACAAAGCATTAATAACAATTTTCTGCTTCTTCTACGAAATCGTTAAACATACAGACGTTTTAATCATTACATTAGGAAAGACATACAATAAATGTTAACATAATAATCACAGTCTTGATGTAATCACATTTAATTAAAAAGACAAATTGACAACATTTAATTCCCGCAATTATTGTTCGATTAATGTCAATTGTTTGCGAGAAATTCGCAAATTGCATTAACGTATTTTATATCTTTTCTGGTCCCGTCACAAGAAGTGTAAAATGAAAGAAGTTTTTGGCGAGCTACGTGATGCAACACAAAAATATTTGTAGTTACTTAAAAAAATATATCGATAACCTCGAAAACTACGAGAAAAACAACATATAAAAAAACAACGGGATGCTGACCGCTTGATACCATTCAAATTACACAAAATATTCGTTCGGTCACATTTCAGCAAAACACCATGTATTGGGTTGGCGAATAAGTTCCTTCGGTTTTTGTGATATATTTCACTGTAAAAAACCGAACGAACTTATTTGCCAACCCAATATAATGTTGTTTCTTAATACATTAAATTAACGACCTTTCTGATGATCAATTCCGTAAACTTTTTACGTACAATTATAAATTATAAATCGTATCTTGCAAGATTTTATTGCGCTCGTAATTTCATTATGATTACGATGTTATAAAATGAACGACCTACGACATGCCCAGTTTATGTACAACTGTGATAATTTTCATTAAAAAAATAGTACAACAATTTACCTGGACTCATTTTGAAGCTGAAGTCTCTACTTTTGCAATCCATCATTCATTTTTGTTCAAGATATTAGGTGATTCCATAAGTTTGTGCTGTTTTTCGAGCGGTTGCATATGTTAATTTTGTAAACATTAGGTATTTTCAGAACATCAGACATCTCCTCAATTGATAAACTTCGTAATTTCTGTGCAATTTTATCTTTGTCTGTCTAAGGAGGACGCTCGGAACGTTCCCCGTTTTCTAAACAAAAATTCCCACCTTTAAACTGTTGAAACCACTTCCTATAGGTACGAGATGAAAGCGCACTTTCTCCGTAAACAGCATATATCTTGTTCGTGGCGATTGTTACCGAACTTCCTTTCGGAAATTCATATAACATAATGTCGGAAAGGGATGCGCATTTCGTTCATGATTTTTCACTGCTAGGAATCACTGTCTTCACTATTTCACGATCTTATACCCACGAAAACCTTCTGTAGACTGGTCCCGAATAGCTACGCTGAAGCTGAACTGAAGTGTATTGGTCCCTTATCGCCGTATGTTTATGAATCGACGCGTGAAATGTATACACAAAAGTCGACACGAACTTATGGGATGACCTACTTTTTCATGATACAACACTGGCAAACTAAAAACTCTATTTTGGTCCAAAATGTTACAAATTGGAACGTCTGTAAAAATATTGAAAAATTTTTCTCGTGACTGAAATCACCGTAGATTTAACACTAGGTTTACGGAGCTCTAGAAGTAACTATTTCACATTGTTTTATAAACATAACAAGAATGTGTCTGTCCAAATTTTTGGCCATTTTTCCAATAACATATACCCAAAGAAAACAATTTGGTAAATAATTCCTCGGGGAAGCATCTTTGCAATCTTAATAATCGCAAATTAAGAATATTAGAACCCGCCATTTTCCTTCATTTTTTTCAGTCATTTCCGTCAGCTTCCCCTTTATAACTAATATTAACACATTACCGACCGGCGAGTATTAGGTGTGCAAATAAGTTCCTTCCCCACTTTTTCTACGATCATAACTTCTGACTAAACTCGAATTACTTCCCGATTTTGGTGTCATTTGAAAGAGCGTTCTTTTAGTTATAAGAAGAGTTGCAATTTGCGCTCTAAAAGTTTCCAGTCCTATGCAACAATTTCAAGCAATATGTCGTGTGAGAAGCATCATTTGCGTCACTGCTTACACTTTGCATTCCAGCTTAGGAAATCAGCTGTTGAAGCTTACTGAAATGGTTTGTGCGGCACTGGAAGAGAACGCTGTATCTTACAGAACATGGACAAATACATAGCAAAGATTTAAAGCTGGAAATTTTAATTTGGAATTTTATTACATTTTATGTAATACTGTTAAATAGTGTTAAAAACTTTATCTACGTTTTTTACTAGTCGCTATGCCAAAATTACAGAAGATATTCGTTGGATCGCCTGTATAATGTTGTTTTTTGATACATTAAGCGTCCCCAAGCGTTCCAACAATTAATACCATCAGAATAGCGCATTTGAAACGTAACCTCTTCGGCATTTCTGTCACCAATTATAGGTCTCATCCCTTCTATAAATAACTTGCGCCGTTAAGTTTTTTCATAGACTTTCACTTCTGTATCATTTACTCATTTAGTGCTTTCTTTATTACAATTTCGTGTGCAATGTAGACATATCAATTATTATCGTCGCATAAGAACGAAATGCCGCAACCATAAAATTGATAACGTGGCTCGGGAATTACATGTTGCCGTGTGTTACCGTCTACATACTAGCAACTGAAAGCACATCGAAAAAAGGTTGGCTCGACAGGCAAGAACCGCGAAATTAAGCTTTTAGATTGAAGCTTTCAATGATCGACCTTATGTCAGCCGTGGCGCACGTTAAAAAGGAACAGTCGACGTAATTGCTCCGTCGTCATTTGACACAAAATGAAGCTTCTGATGAAGGGGAGGTCCGGTCAGCGTGAATGAAAGTAGTTGCGCGCAAAAAAGTTCTGGAACGCCGTCCGGTTCGATATATTTAAGTCAGAGTTAAAGATAAGATCGACGCGCTTGACCGATCACCGCAGAGATCACCGGTGATCGAGGATCAGCCGCCGATTGCCCTCGATCACTCTCCTCCTCGGTCTCCTTATTATTTTATTTACACCTCGTCTATTTCTTTTGCCACCCCACGCTCGCTGTCCTCCCATTTTATTCGCGTTAATCATCTCGACGTCGCGCGGACAAGTTTTATTTAATTGGCGGTAGATATTGAATTAGAATTAAACATTACGCTCGAGCAAAGCAAACAGAGACACACGCAGAAAAAACATCCTATAATGATTACGAGCTTCCTTTCACTACTTTTGTGAAATAAAACGGCACACGACATACAGAATGTCGATATTCAAATACTGATAATTCCGTTCGGAAATTCAGAAATACTGTAAAAATATGTTTTAATTCTTCTATTTTTTTAAAATCCATAAACATCCGCAGTCTAATACACTTAAAAATCTAAATTGAAACTTACGTCAGTTCTTCGTATCTCGATCGACAATTGTTTAAACTACAATTATTGTTATTGGCGCACTGGTTCGATCACTTTGGAAAAATATAGCAAATATGCAAAAATTACATGAAATTTAATTCGACGTGATACTTACATGATAACAGAAAAATTGGCCGTACCAATACACCGCAATCTGTAGAACGGTTTCCGTGTTCCATCTCTCAGAAAGAAGAAGAAAATAGATTTTACAGTATACTGTACATTGTTCCTTAGAATATTTATAATTATTGGCGATGAAATAAATTGTAACAAGTAACATCGTGATTTTGGTATTTTGACAGTATGCATTTATGTAGTATCATATAGGATGCTGGGAAATAAACGCAGAAACATAATCAAAAATACACAGATTCTACTGTATAAGTAAATTGTAATGTACAAAAATAAAATGTACAAATAAGCAACCTTCTCTTAATGGATGTTGTTTAATAACCACTGTTAAAATGTATATGAAATACAGTGACTCGAATTAATATTCGGACGCTCTAAAAAACACGGTAACATTTTTAATATTGTACTATACGATTTGAACTTTTTTTGGGAAGCATTTAGTTTACTACAGGATGTGAAAATAAATTGTTTCATAAATTGTAATTGATCGGCATTGTAGAAAAAAATACTAAAAGTAGCATTTTACAACTTTTTTATGAGAGCCTATATTGAAAATTTAAAAAACACGTTTTGTAGATTTGCGATAATAAATTAAATTTTTATAGACAAAGAAAATGAAAGGATGTATACAAGATCATCAAAATGAAATTGCCGCAGACAGAATCAATTGGGTAAACATAAAAGAAGGGTCTACTGTTGGAAGATTACCACTACATAATATTTTCAAAGACAAATTCGACACCATATTCCTTTTTTGAGACAGTAATTAATCAATAAATATAAAAATATTCTATTTTCATAGGTTTTGATAGGTACATTTTGACTGGTTTTGGTAGAAATAGCTTCGTCTTAACTGTTGCTAGTTCTAGTGTTAATCAGTTATTCGTTATTGTTATCATTAATACATATGCACTTCGATATTCTAACAACAAATTCCACTCAAGTGAGATTCGAGCGGCTAGGCGTAGCGTAGGTGGAAACATTTCAGCCTTAATTTATGAATGAACGTTTAATTCACAGTCTTAAGGCAGTAGATACGTGAATTGCAATTCCTCGATGGTGTAGAATTGTAGAACCACAGCAATTTTATTTTCGCCGTCGCGTCGATTCCATAGTATTCGTTGATTAAATGGTGCCATTAAGACGGGTCTAGACAACCTAGTCTGCTTATCTAGCAAGCTAGACGAACATATATTTACGCCCACTTGCTGAATATTGCATCGTATACATATTTATAGGCCTGGTGTATTAACTTACTTCGAAGTATTATAGATTTCGCTGGCCTTTAATCTCTCGTAATAGTATTTAACTTCTAATCTTGCTGTTTCCAATAATCATTCGACAACTAAAACTGAAATTTTCTGGTCAATTTACTTCTAGCCCGAAACGATTTCACACTCGTCGAACACGTTATAAATTATATAACAAATGAGAATGCATAAATTTCATGGAATTGGTGTGTGCCTACTTTCACGTTGTTACTTTCATTGTCGTCACGTAGTTTACATTTCAAAATATAATGCTACATTTCACTTTTTACGTAACAAGCGATTGTAAAAATAGTATAAAAGTAAAAATAGTAGGACGAGACATTTATGAATGTATACGTACAGGGTATCCCATTTGAATCGACCCAGTCGAATATCTCCGAAACTGTTTGGTGATACTAAAAATATGTTTCAGAGAAAAGTTAAACGGTATCAAAGAACACTTACAAGCTCTTATAAGACCATCAAAAAACAAGTTCAACGATGTGCAATGTTCAGTCAAAGGGTCCCTCCACGGTCAAAAAATAAAAATAATTTAAATTAACCGTTAACACTTGAGTGGTGACTCAGAGTGACCACTAAAAATTTCTGTACCTGTATTCAAAATGTTATTGACATTATTAAATATATTGGGATCTAACCAATTACTAAACATTTAAGTATTTTATGAGGTATATCAATTTCGTATCCATAAAATGAAAAAGATCATATACAGAGTGTCCCAAAATTCCTTCAACATCCGGAAATGGGAGGTTCCTGAGAACTTTTGAAGCGACATTTTTTAGAGAAGCAACATTATATCAATTTCATTATTTATTCTAGGTCGCCAGAAATGTTTAATTGTCTCTACTTTAGAAAAAGTAGATTATACAGAAATGTTTGTTACTTGAGTTACTTTGAGTGAATTGGGTATGTTTTCAAACAGTGTTAGCCCTGGGCCCCAAAATGAACGGTCCGTAGCTGGAAGTATCGCGCGCGCGCGCGCGGTGGTTTATAACTTCGCACGCAACTTGAGGCCACGTTTTCGTGCAATACAGCGACGTCCCTACCGACGGATGTTCACGTGAATAATTGATACGTCAGCGTCGAATTGATGAAGTATCATTACTGGGCCAGTCTTACCGGCGACTCGCTTCAAGCGGCTCGTTTTAAACATTTGCGTCAAGCCTGCTTAATCCGATCGTTTCTGTTGGTCGCGACGTTAATTTGACTGAAATTGCCATGTATGTGATCCACTATAAATGAGCACCAGATGAGGATTGATCGAGGTTACATCCAACAAATTAATAGTTACTGAACTGCGACTCGTACTCCGTCTTTAAGCAGGTTAATGAATAATGTTTTGCAATTCGTACGGCAGAGCCGGAACGTTTGATACATTATGTACCGAATGCGAAACGTAAGAATGAATGCAGCATATGCACTCTAAAATACGATTACAAAACAGAAAAACATGAAACTGTGACATATTGTTTGGATCTGTTATTAGTAGGCTGCGGATTTTGTGCATTTATGACAAAAATGGATGGGTGTAATTTAAAACAGTGAAAACGTTAAGACTATTTAAGAACATGCATATGTTATTTTCAATTTATTATTATGCAATTGTTAAAGATAGGAAGAAATTTTTATATGGTTCCTACATCTTGTAATTGACGAAGAAAATTTTTATTGTGTATAAAGATCCGCAATCTAGTTATTATTAGTTTTCCACTATATCAATACTGGTGCCGAATATGTTTTTACTTTCAATATTTTCCAAACTCAAAAAGTTACATTTAATACAAAAATATATGCTGCATTAATTCTTCACGTTCCGAACAAAGATTCATACATGGAAACTCATGTTACTTGTACATACCTCATTATTATTCACAACGTTATCTTTTTGGTTATCATTACATTAGTGAAATACTAAAAATATGCACAATATGCATAGTCCAAAACGTATGCTGTATGCAAAATAAAAAATAATTTTTTGAAATTACTTAATTAATTATTCCCGATGTTATCATATAACAACATGGAAGAAATGTTTCTTAGCGAGATAGATATTCATTAGAAATAATTATGTTTTTGGTTATTATTATATAAGGGAAATACTAAAAATATGCACAATGTGCGAAGCATATGCTGTATGCAAAATAAAATATAATCTTTTAGAATTATTATACTTAACCACGACATCACTTTTTGTCCGGTCCCATTGGTCTACCTATTTTCTATAAAAATGTGAATTCTCATAAACATCCGCAGGCTACTTATTAAAAACTTTCAGAAGTCTTTCGAGCCCTGCGAGAGTCCGTTGGTTACAGATTCGTCTCCTTAGTCTAGTCTAGTGTAATCTAGATTTCTGAATTCTGTAAAGTGGCCAGTCGCTCGCACGAATAACTACTGTTCATTCTTCCTCGAACAATAAGTAACGTCACGGAGGATCGCACAAAACGTCCGTGAGTACCTAAGGTCTGGGTCGGGCTCGGATCGTAAAGGAAAAGGAAAGAAAAGGGATCACGCATCGGGTATGCGTTTTGAACAGCGTTAATAGCGGCTTTTTCGTGGAAAACTATCTCATCTGGTAGGGCAGTGTACAAGCGGCTTCTCGGCCGTGTACGGAGATAAAGGGAAGATACCCTTCATCGAGGATATAGCGCCGCGGTGAAGACTAGCTCTTCGACATTTACTGGAAGCGTCAAATTTCTACCGTTGTCGAACATCTCGTACCTCGGTGGTCGCAGATAGGCGATAGTGCATGTCTCGGTTGCAGGATTTTTCGAATCTGAAACTGAAAGAAAAGGTGGATATACATTTTCCTTCACGAGCATGGTCAAGCGTTCTGGCCAATGTGCCCAAAAATTTCGACAAAATTCATAGGCTAAGTGTGCCTATTACTGCGGTATTTCCTCCCAATTAGATTAACACATTATCGACCGGTAATTATTGCATAATTCTGACAAATCTATGGTACATGGTACTTTTTAATGGAACATTCAATAGCAACAGCAATTATCATCATTGTGATAATTATCATTATTATCATTGTGAACTGGAAATCATAGTTTTTCGCGACTTTGGGTTAAAATCCACAGATTCTTACGTCTTTCGATGTGTCGTTTTTTTTCTACATCGACCGATTGCAATGAAATTTTCAGCATGTACAAAACGCACATTTTAAATTTCATTACGGAGTCTAATAAAAAAAAGTTCTAAATGGTAAATTTTTCAAAATCTGTTTAGCATGTCATTTGGTAAATCAATTCTTCTAATTGCTCAAAAAAATGTCAGGTCGTTTGGTCCGATCATACAAAGGTTTATACTGTTTTAAAGTGCGTTCAAATACGTCCGTGGTTCACTGTACATACAATAAAATGAACATAATGGTTTAAAGAAACGTAATTTAAAAAAATAAGAAAGATTGTTGAGATTCGTTTATTTTACAACCATTACAAGGTGTATGTAACCCCTTAGTAGCCAGTAATTAGAAAGCTTTCTGTCCGATTTTGATCACGTTTCCTGGCAAATTGACCATTGTGCGGCGCGGCCTTTTGTTCGTTTACCGATCGCCACGATCGGCCACTGACTCACTTTTAAACTGACTTCAACCGAGCGAGTCACTTAAAGCGCACTTAACCGAACGTCTCGTAAATACGAAAGAATACGAGCTTGGCTAGCGACGGCCTGAAAAAATGACGAAATGGAGCGGTGCATACTGATAGACCGAGAATGAGCCTCAATTCGGGCTCGAAGATTAGGAGGCGCCACCGAGATCCACATTCTTGCGTTATTGTTGTCGCGATACCGAGGGAATACCATAATTGCCGGTCGGCGAAGCTTTGAACGCTTAGTACAAGTGGAATACCACATTTAGAAGTATCTGTGGAACCTTTAAAATCACTCTACTTGTTACCGTGGAAATTTAAAAATCACATCATTGAGAAGAAGCTTTATAAAATCATACCATTCGAGTTATCACAATAATTCAACGAGATTTTGGAGTTCATTCATTTGTACTTTGAGAATTTATTGGCTAAGTATGCGTGTGAATGAGAGTGAATGAAAGATCTAGAGAAATCGTGAAAATCTGCAATTTTTATCTTCTTTAAACGTTTGTAGCTCATTGCAACGTCAACCGATTTTGTCGAAATTTTCAGAATATGTTTAATCGACACAGATCTACAAAACTTCTTTTTTAAATTTTCATTATAGGCCCACGTAAAAATGTTGTAAAATGCAACTTTATTATTTTTTCTACAATTCCGATCTATTGCAATTTTTGAAAGATTTTCTTTTCACATTCTGTAGTAAACTAATTGATCTAGCTTCACAAAAAAGTTCAAATCGCGTATAATACAATATTAAACAAGTTATCGTCTTTTCTAGAGCGTCCGAATATTAATTCGGGTCACTGTACGTATATTTCGTATTTGCAAAAATCCATTGAAAAGTGCATGTAGGTAATTATTCAGTACCTCCACAACCAATTTCGTAAGAATTAATTATAAATCTAGCAAATCCAATTTTATTTATGGACATTCTCTTTTAATATCTTTTTTCCTCTATGATATGGAGTCTCAACAATGTTAGACTCATTGTAAGTATTATAGATGCATGATATTTTCGATATGTCTGTACAGTTTCATTACAATAAAACAAGATTACTGATTTTATTTTACGAAACAGTCAATATTCTAAAGTAACAAGCGACTGAAAACCTTTAACCCTCTAACTATTGTGCCCGATGCCACCTCACTCAAAATGTTAATGTTTTCTCTAATTCTTTAATGCATATAAGTATTCAGCCTATTGAACATATTAAGAAAGAAAATAAATTTCTCTTTCTCTTTCACAAAATGTTAATGTTTTCTCTAATTCTTTAATGCATATAAGTATTCAGCCTATTGAACATATTAAGAAAGAAAATAAATTTCTCTTTCACTCCAGTTTGTTGTAATACAGAAAGAAAATTTTTATTTTACATAAGGATCGGCTGTCTAATAATATTTAAGATAAGAACGACAAAACTTGCTAAACTGAATCGCGATTTCACTTGAATATTTTAGATAAGAAAAAACATATATACATATTAATAACACATTAAAGACGTGGAAAGTGTTCACATTTCTCCTTCTGTCATTGCTGTTTCCTCGTGCTCTTCGGTTAATGGCCAATCATTTATCATTTCATTTGATAAACACAGTTATTTGCTACACCCAATAAGATCGAATATAATTATAGGCGATTAGGAAGGACGCGTGAACGAGTAGATTCCAGATATATATCATTTACATATTTTTCGTTGTCGTTGCGTTCATCGTGTAGGCCATCTTTATTTGACCATATAAATATTTTTCTTCATATTTACTAGTGTCATTATTTAACAGTACAATCAGTTTATCTCGTTTTCTCCAATGTCTTTGCTAACCAACACACGATTAAAAACAATCGATTATTTTATTTATTTATTTATTTATTTTATTTTATTATTTTCAACTATTCAACTTCTTTTACGGCCCCCCCCGCAGGGTTGTCTCGAATGATTCAAACAAAACGTGTCTCAAGACGATTAAACATTAAAGTAATTGATTTAATGCTCATAAAATTGTTTTCCTTGAACATCTTCTAAACTATTTATCTCGTCGAAAAATATATCAAACAAAACCCTAAGATCTGGCCAGGCTGCGTCTTTTAAGTCCTATTAATTGTTTTCGAAAAAATTAAGTAAATAGTCGGACCAAAATGCAAAAATTTGTTCTGAAATTTGAAAATTGAAGTGTGGTTTCATGTTCTTTTATCACTAAACATTAGCGAAAAATGTGTTTATTTTTTAACCTGCGGAATTTATTTTTTTCTAATTGCAGATTTTTTGCCTGGAGATTCTATACGTTTCCTTTTTTGAAAGTCTTAACAATTTTTGGGCTCCTCTTTCTCAAGGGTGTTGAAGTCTTATAAAGAGAACTGCGTTTAGAAATAATATATGTGTATTATGGAACGTTTCATATATTTACTTCAAAAGTTAGACTTACAATTAGACAATGCATATACATTTGTTTCACTTTAATATACATGTTCTTCTCGAAGTAACCGTGGCTAGAAATCCGTTCCGATCATGGCGTGGATAGGGCTACATCGTGCTAAAATACACACGTTATCTAAATATGTTTCCAGTAAATATCTCTAGGAAGTAACGATAACATTGTTGATATCCATGTGACGCAACAATTTACATCAGTTATACGGTGTTCGTAACGTTCGGGTAAAGTAACATGATTACGAGCGAATAAATTTTATTATAACTAGACACTAAACTGTGGATTTTACGCATTTATAGCACAAACGGTAGGTGCATTTTAAAACAGTTGAGAGATTCAAATGATTTCAGCACGCCAATTTATTATTTCCAACTTGTTAAAATTATTCCAGGATTAATCAAATATCTATGTGAAGCAGAACACTTTTGTTCTGCATAAAAATCCGCAGTCTAATTACACGACTTTCCCATTCGATTATACTTGACTAATTTTTTCATTCCCGATCATAATATTCGGTAAACGTTTTCATTATTGTCTAGACAATTTGTTTTGCACCTGCAACGTTACAGTTATACAATAAAGCAGGGACCAAAAATAACAGTTATTCTAAAATTTTCTACGATGAAAATCATAATTAAGGAGTTGATTATCAATGTACACAAAATACAAAGACAAAAAATTCGAAGAGCAAAGTGATTAGAAAATATCGATTTTTATACTTTTTGGTTACAAATAACAGTTATTTAGTTTTCAAAAAATTGGATCCTCCTCGATAACTGTTATCGATGAAGAAAAACTTTCAATTGCTCAAAGCAGTTATCGATGAGTCAAGTTGCTCTGCTCTTCAGGGTCCCCGATTCTATCGGCGCGGCGCACAGTGGGCCAGATCGACGCGCTAGCTGTTCATGAGCTAACAAATCAAAGTCGTCATATCGATTTTTGACGAATGTACAACGTTTCTTAAATGTCCATTACATTCGAAACCGATAATATTAATTGAAGTTATTAAAAACTCTCGTTACAATAAGCGTTCAAAGATCAAACTTTTTCAGATACAATTTATCACCGAAAAAATGCCTTTTCTTCATAACGCTGTCCTGGAAAACCTACTGAAGATTAAGTGCCCAATTTTTTTTTGTATGAAGAATGTATATCTATGTTGAGAACGCACCAGGAAACATTAATGTTCATAATTTGTTATAAAAAAAATACTGAGTCAATTAAGGAATACTGTCAAAGTTTTTCACCTTTGACAAGGGATAAGTTAAAAGTGTTACATAGTGTCGTGCTCTAACAAAGTGGAACATTTGCAGCAACGCCTCCTCTAAAAGATCCTGCAAATTTCGCACCCAAATCGATCCAAACATGGAAATTATGTTGGTTTAAAGCGTCGCGTGACACGCTATTCCGCGGCGAGTCGCGTTGCACGAGACGCATTGACTACCACTCAGCAGCTCTTGAGAGTGTAAAGATCTAACCCAGACCTATCTTATAAATTTTTTTGATTATACCACCATTGATAAACATTACCATTTAGAGGCACTAGAAGCTTTCATAGCTTTACCCCATTATCGAATAAAGAACTGGTATGCAAAACTTGCTCGTGGGATATATATACATATTTTTTATTAAATAATCTTATAGCTGACGCCAAGAGGAATCCAACGATATATTTAATGTGGTCTTTATGTTTTGAAAACTGGCTGTTCACCATTATTTCAAAACATAAAGACCACAT
>CM052280.1:2911285-2951106 GCA_028455765.1 Lasioglossum oenotherae
CTTTATATTTTGAAATAATAGTGAAATAGGCGTGAACAGCTAGCGCGGCGATCTGGCCCACTGTGCGGCGCGGCGGCGAATAGCGCGGATGAGCCCGAAAGCGGAAACATTCCGAAACAGAGATGTAAGGTACGACCTTGTTGATTTGTTTACAGGTACCCTCGGCTGACCTGAATAGAGCTTTCGCTCGTGTCTGAGGAAGAATGAAAAGGAAACGGCGGAGCCGAAGAAAACGTGAACTCATGCGCGACGCGGCGACCGGCCGCGGTCTCCTAGATTTGCGTTGCAGGTTGGCGTAAACGGACGCCACGAGCTCGTCCCGTTAGCGAGAGACGACCAGACGAGGGTAGTGGAAGAAGTACGGGCAACAAGCTGCAACAGCAGGAGTAGTAGTAGGAGGAGGAGGAGGGAAAAGAAGAAGAAAGTCGTCAACAGTGAGAAATAGGACAACAGAAAACAAGAAACGGAAAAATTCGCGCGAAGAGATGAGAAGACTAGATACGACATCGGTTGCGATGTAAATAAACTCCGGAGGGAACCGGGGCGAGGGTAGGAGGTAAAGGAGGTGGGAAGATATCAAAAGGTAGAACGGAGAAGATGAAGAGTGGAGAGGCGTCGCCGAAGACAAAGTAAAAGAAAAGGCGTGACACGGGCGCGTGTGCAAGTCGCGATTTCCGAACGATATCTCTTCGCAGGTTTGCAGGTGTTCGCGTGCGTCCTTCGTGGCCTTGTTAGCCGGGCTTCCTCTTTCTCTAGATCGCCGACTCCCTTTATCATCCAGGCATCAGCGGTTTCCTAGCGGCCGCGAGGGGAGGAGCGGGGAAAAATAATAGCGCGCCTCGAGGAAATAGACGAAAAACAGGAGGGGTTGGGGAACTGGTACACGCCGGAGTAGGGGCGAGAGAGAAGAGAGGAGAAACAGAACACCGGATCGGTGTTAATAAGGGGCGAAAAGATCGAGTGAACGAGTAACGTAGGGGGAACGGAGCACGTTGACGAGCCACCGAGGAGCAGAGTAGTGGCACGACTGAAAGAGGGAAACGAAGAGTAGAAGAAGAAGAAGACGAAGGAGAAGAAGAAGAAGAAGAAGAAGAAAGGTGAGGCATACAGGAGGTGTAACGAGAAAACAGAGAGAGAGAGAGGGAGAGGGAGAAAAAGGAAGCGAACTGGTGGAGGGATAGAGAGAGGGAGACACAGATAGAAAGGTAGACCGAGGTAGTGAGAAGTAGCGTAGTTGGAGGGAAGGAGAAGAAGAAATAGGGTAGAGAAGAAGAGGCAGTGAGACGGAGAGAAAGACGAAGAAAGAGCGCGCGATAAAGAAGACGGGAGGAGAAGCCGGAAGGAGAAAGAGAGATAAGAGAAGGTAGAAAGGAGGGTGGGGAGAGTAGCGCGAAAGAAGAGAGGGAAAAGAAGAGGCGCGTGGTGGTCGTGGTGGCGCGGTAGTGGACGAGAGCGAGCGAGCATCCAGATCTGTCGCGTGCTGCGTCGCTCTGGGATGGGACGGAACCGGGACGACACGGTATGAAGCGGAACGGGACGAAACGGGACGACGGCTACTACTACAACTACGAGACAGGATGGGATGGATGCTGCGGGCCCGTGTGAGTAGCGAGTCGAGTCGATCCCCGCGCGCTGGTATTGGTTTCACTCTCGGCTGCTGCCGGGCCGTGTGCTGGTGTGTCGGTCTGCTGTTCGATCTCTCTACGAGAGCGAACCGAAGAGCGTGCCCGAACCGAGCCGGAGAAGAGAACCGCGGCACTCGTTCAGTAGTTTCTCGGACGCCGCACCGGCACCATCCGACCTACCAGATAACCCCACAGTTGCCGGACTACCCCCGACCTCGTAATAACACCAACAGACATCACGATCACGACACTGGATCGCTCGTTTCGAGGAATCGTATAGAAACGAGTTCGAGTCAAGATCGTAACCGGTGATCGGTTTTGCTAAATTTTGTACCGAAGTGTTGTTCCGTTATTATTATTGTTGTTGCTGCCGCCGCTGTCGTTGTTGTTGTTGCTGTTGTCGATTCCCATCGTTTCTTCCCCCTTTTTTCTCACTCGAGAAATAAAAAGCATCGTTGTTGCCTATATCGCTCGTGGTCGCGTGGCATCCGGAAAATCAAGAGGATCGATCGCAGGGTGCAAGATCCACGACGATCCACCGGGCCCGGTTCACCCGGTCGATACCGCTTCGAACCGATCGGAGTGTCACACGGAGAGCTGTTCGGAGTCACACATAGTCTTCTTTTCGTCGTCTCCTCGTCCCCTCTTCGTTTAGCTCTCTTTCTCTCTCGCTCTCTCGCTCTCGCACTCTCTCACATTGTTACTCTCGCGGTGGTTGGTTGTCAGCGGCGAACGGAGAGAGCATCGTACCACGAGAGGCATCATCCAGCCAGGTGTTTCCCATCGCGGTAACGAACGTGTTTCACAGGAGCAAATTGGAGGTCACTTGTGTTTCTCGGTGTTCCGAGGTGTTGCGCTGGCGGCCGGCCGGAAAGCCAGCGCAGCGCGTCGCGCGCGTTCGTCGCGAATGTCGTGTACGTGGTACGCGCGCAGTGGTGAGAAGTGGTGGCAGTGATATACCCGCGAATATTTTCGCGAAAGAACATCGCGCGTGATTACGACCCTCCGCGACTCCGGAAGGATACACGGCTCCTACGGCACGCGGCTGGCCGGGGGGGAGGGGAGGGCGGTCAGTGGAAGAAGAACAGTGATATAGACAAAGACAAGAGGATAGAACGAGGAGGAGGAGGAGGAGGAGGAGGTGGTGGTTGTGATGCTGGGAAGAGAGGGGAAAAAGAAAGAGAGAGCGAAACCCGTTAAGGCGGTACGAGTAACGTGTCGGTAGAAGTTCTTGCGATTGATAGAGGGACTAAGAGAGAGGGACAGAGCGAGGTCGACGAAGGTAATCGGTAGCATCAACTTGCGTGCTTGAACAAAACCGATTAAACGACGGAAGCGAGCAACGATTCTCTCGCCTCCTTTGTCGCTAATTCCATCGACGTCGAGGTTTTCGAATAGCCGTCGTAACATCGTGTCCGATCATTATTCTCGCGGCCGATCCTCGCCCAAGATCATTCGCAGTGTAACGAGTATCCTCGGCGAGATATCAGGAAGTCGGCGACGATCCGGTCGTTCGTTTACATTCAGGATCCATCGTACGTCGCCTCAATGCTACCTCGTAAACCAATTCCGTGGTTTCCTATTTTCGCGAACAAACCGTTCTGACTGGCGTGATCCAATTCACGTTGACCAGACGTCGCCGTTGCGCGAGTCGAACGGAGGAGGCGGTCGTCGTCCGTCTCCATCGGCAGCATCGGCATTGTCGTCGTCGCCGTCGTCGTCGGCACATCAGACGATCGGGTTAGTCGCGATCGGAGAGGCTGCCGGAACGGTCAGCAATAATGCGAGGCTACCGAAAACGCTGTGCATGGACGGTAACAGCGGACCGGCTGCTGCATCCTCAGCGCTTGCTGAGAAACGTCCAAGAGTGTCTTCCCGTCGAACGAAAGTAACCGAGGATGCGGTGGACCCCCATTGTAGAATATAGTCTTCGCACCAGCGACATCCTGCACAACCAATCGAATCGCGTGCCGTGGGTCTGATTCAACGGTGCGAACGACAAGCTTAAGAATCATTGAGGTCTACGAGAGGCCACGGCAACGACGAAAACGACGACCAAGAAAAAGAAGAGGAAAAGAAGGAAGTGGAGCGAGTCGGTCGCGCACCGAGCAAAAGGAACAACGGACGAAAGTGAACGAGATATTAAGATAACAAGCGGAAGAGAGTGGCGTATAGATAGGAAGGAGGGCTCGGAAAGGAGTGTGGATGAGACCGTCATGCCCGCTGAGATCGACACGGGCGGGCCAAGGGTGCTGCACTGTGATTACCGTGCCGTTTGCCCGATACCGATCGTAACGTTAGCTTCCACCGAGTCGTCTCTGCGCCACGAAAATAGACCTATTCGAGCGTCCATCGCGCGCCGACTACCGTCGATTAATTCGACCGACGATGGAGCCGTGAACTGCCGGCGTTACTCCGGCTTCATCCCTCGACGGATCAGAGGTACGTCCGCCGCGCGTTCCGGGAAAAGAGGATCCCGAGAGAACGAGCCGTGCACCAGGCTCGATCCTCCCACGGAGACCAACGCGCCGGAAGCTTACGATCCCAAAGATCTCCAGCAGAATGTCTACTACCTAGAACAGCTGGAGTCCCGGCTACGCGATACCACAGCCGCCTCCGTCGACGAGCTCGAGGGACGCGAAAGCGTATCTTCGATAAAGAACAAGCGGACGATCCGAAGATTTCGACGGGAGCCGTCCAGGACAGGCGGTAACGATTGCGGTGACTCGCGGCACGGAGAACGAGGCTGCTGCTCAAAACGCGACTTCTCGGCCGAGAATTGGCCGCAGGTCCGTGCCGCGGATTGTGTCCGAATAGGGGAATCGTTGTTCTCTAGTCAGTCGAACGAGCCTGGCGCTTGGACGGACCAGACCTATGGAAAGCTCGTCTCGACGGGCACGTTTCCGTCCTTGGCTCCCGACGAGAAGAAGACGCGCGAGGAACAAGAAGAAGAAGAAGCGGTCGGGACAAATTCCTGGAGACGCGAGTCGCGCGTCCCCAAGGTCGAGCAGACCGCCGATCACCAGGCCGAGTTTTCTCGGGATAGCGAGCCCGCGAGGTGTTCCCGTGCCAGAACGAGGAAGAAGAAGAAGAGACGGGAGTGCACGAACAGCATCCGGTCCTCGTACTTTCAGTTGGCCTTTCTCCTGTTCCTCGTCACGTTCGGTCAGTGCGGGCTCCGTAAATCGAGTGTGTTCAACGGCAGTGCGAAAACGAGCAGCACCGGATTGAGTGTCTTGGCGATTGGCACGGTTATTAGTGCAGTGAGTGCCGCGCCGGTTGATTTAATGGGCGACTCCGGCGTTAGAGCTGAACGATCGGCCAATTTGTCGCATATCACCGGCGCCTCCAGAAAAATACAGATGTACATCAAGAATCGGCATCTACAAATCCTGCCGGACGGCACGGTAAACGGATCCAACGACCACACGTCGGATTACAGTGAGTACACCAGAGATATTTTCTTTTTATTGTTAATTACCGGTGTAAATCGGCACTCGGATACGATCCCCGCGCGCGCTAGCTTACTCGCTCGCTCGCTCATTCTCGATCACGATCGTGCGCGAGCGCGCACTCACGCCACTGCTACTGGGACGATTGACCCTCTTCGTTTTGTTGGACTCGCACATCCGCATGCCGAGATTCAGGTTTGATCGATGTTCAGGATTGACGTCGCTTGTACGGTTTTTTCTTTTATTTTTCCGTAGATAAAGAGATCTTGATGTTACTCGGTGGTTTCTTTTTGTCGTAATCGATGATTCGATTGGTAAAAAAAATGGAAATTTTCCGCGGTTCTCGATTAGCAACACGTACGTTTCATTCCGACGGAGACGATTTTGTACATTGTGGCTTATTTGCGCGCGCCTCTCTCGAGGCTCGATCCGAACAAAGGATCAACAGGGACTGCTTCGGACCAATTGTCATTCAACTCCGTCGTTATAGATTCATAAACGTTTTGTATGCGTTGCGTGGATATGCTACATTGTCTTCTTCGAGGCCTCGATGGATATCCTTTGACCATCACCGTGAATCGAGGGTTCATCGTAAAGACGAGGTATTCTTGAATTCTAAGTTTCCGAACCTGCACACGCGGGGTTTAGCTCATTTGTTTTCCGAATCAACACCTGACCAGCTGTTCACTGTACTCTTTCATCGCCGGGTTCACTGTGCTTTCGTTTTGAGCAACATTTGTTTAAATGAACTGCGGAAGTAAGCATAAACATTTTCGCAAACGTATTCCAGTTAACGCGTTAAATAACCTCGCTTGTAGAAATTAAATTTAACCTGGTAACACTGTTAGTAAAATCGAGTTATACGCAGAAAAATATATTCGCAAATTTCTCGACAAAGAAATACTTAACTCCTTGCCCTACGATTTATTTTACGGTTTCACTGATTAGAATTTTTTTGTAGTTCGTAATTTCATAAAAAAAGAGATTTATTTCTACTGTATGCCGACATGTTCTCTAATAACTATATATTACCAAAACCAAAATAGAATTTCATCTCGGTTTAAAGGAAATTAATAACATACATTTGGGTTGGCAAGAAAGTGATTTCGGTATTTTAAGGTGAGATAAGACCGAATTTCTTTATTCAAACGACGAACTTTAATGAATGAAATATTTTCTTATTTATACTTTCTTGCAAAAGATCATCGAACAAAAGAGAAAATATCTTATTCGTTAAAGTTTATTGCTTGAATAAAAAAATTGGGCTCCATTTCACCTTAAAATACCGAAATCACTTTCTTGCCAAACCAATATATTCATTAGACTCTGTTCAGAATCTTCATCACGAGTCTGATACGATATTGTAGGGTAAGGGGTGGATTAATTGTTTTAATAATTAAATAATTTTTAATTATCCATCATAACTCTTTTTATCCAAAATAAAGTGTATCTTTGAAATGCGTACGCAGTACTATCATGTGATGTGGTAATAACGCAAGTTCGATGAAGAAATAACAATATTGAAAAAGTGGACAATAAACACTTTTCCATTTCATCGAGGCAAATTGGAAGCGCATCTCGTTCCGTTGAAAATTGAACGAACCACATTTTCCCATTCCATCGCGCGATCCATCATTCGCTCCTCTCACTGATAAAACGACGTTGATCCGCGCAAATAGTTATCACTGGACTGCGGATCTTTATGCATTTATGGCTGAAAATTTTCAAAAAATACAGGAATGTAAAATTCGATAGAATTTGGTATGATATTTCTTTATTCCAGATCTACAAAGGCCACTATCACTGAAAACAAGATTTCGTTTAATTCCCCTTTCTTAGAATTTACCTACAAAAAAATTGAAAATTACATAAACATCCGCAATCTAGTTATCACTATACCGTGGATCTTCCCACATATTTGAGATTTAAAAAATTGAATATGGACTGTTTGCTAATGGAAACGTTTATTAGGAACACATTCCGAAAAAAAACTGTTAGAAGAACGCAATATAACTTATGTAAACTTTAATACTAAAAATAAAATCATATGCAGACTATGTGGAACAGGAAGCAGTACCTCACTGATTTTTAAACAAATCAGCTTGTTTCATATTGTTTGATTAAAGAATTGCTTCCGCAGAATATGCAAATTCATTAACTCTATAACATTGCAGTGTTCACTATAAATGTTATGAGTTTATTTAATGCTTCATCAGCTTCATGCCAAGTTGTGTTACTTGAAGTATCATCTTCATCTCTGTTGCTTCTATTTCCGTCTGTGGACTCATTACACTTTGAATTATTGTATCGTCGCTTATTCATTCCATCATCGCCTCATTTTCGCCAGTCTCCAGCCATTCCATAATTTCTTCTTCAGAATCACTTTGAATAGTGTTTAATAACACGGACGAGTCGGTTTAAGGCAGTGGCCGGCGAACTACGACTCGCGAGCCAAATGCGACTCTTCGGCTACGTGAGTGCGGTTCTTCCACGAATGACATGTTTAAAATTATTTAATTTTAACATTTTACCTACCGACAGCCTGTTAATAGGATTTTCAATAATTCTGCTGTACCAAAAGAAAGCATAGAAATTTTCTTTTATATTACCATCTTAAATGAAAGTATTAGATGACGATATCGAGGGTGACTTATTAGTTCACAACGAAAATTGCTGTCACTGTTGAAGGTCCCATTAAATAGTGTTTAACCATAACCAATGATTTTTCAAAATTATGCAATAATCACCGGTCGGTATTGTGTTAATTTTCAATCAGTTAGTGTGTTATGTATATCTAAATTCAAATAAAGAGCAATTTTTACTCTATTTTTATCAATAGACTGCGGATCTTTCTACAAAATTAACATTTTCCACCTGAATTGCAACTGACATAAAAGTATTTGTATAAATTCGTCTAATGTTTTTAACACTAGGTTTACGGGACCCGTCAAAATGACGGGTTCTAATATTTTTAATTTGCGATTATTAAGATTGCAAAGATGCTTCCCTGAGGAATTATTTACCAAATTTATTTCTTTGGGAATATATTATTGGAAAAATGGCCAAAAATTTCGATAGACATACTTGTTATGTTTATATTATTTCTAGAGCTGCGTAAACCTAGTGTTGAGGTGGTAGACTCCTTTTTTCAGGATTGCAAGGGTGCGGAATTTGCGTTCTCATTTCTCGGTAATACAAACACGGGATTGTTCAGTAGTCAAAAACGCTAGATAAAAGATCGATGTAGGGCGCTATCTCCCTGAAAAGTCCTATTTTTTCGTTTATTTGTATTACATTATCCGGCAGCGTAATTTGCATTATTCGGAAGCATACAGCTGCGCATGTAGCTATTTTCTTTTGAGGGAGATAGCACCCTAGATTGATCTTTTATCTAGCGTTTCTGACTACTGAATAACCCCGTAATTGTATTATCGAGAAATGAGAAGGCAAATCGCGCACCCTTGCAATCCTGGAAACGAGTCTACCGCCTTAATGTTTTAAATTACACATCTACTCATTATTATCATAAATGCATAAAACCCGCTGTCTACGTATCACGATTTACCGTCGAAGCACAGAATTGGTTTCCACCTGACGAGCTTGACAATTTGGTAACGCTATCGCGATTGACGTCAACGCTACAGAATCGTAGTTACATACATACTCGGGTCCCGGTACGTCGATTTCATCGATGACGTTGACCTTATTTCGAGACTCTGCTTCGGACGTTCAATGTTCGAACATCCCGATTGCATATTCGAGACGTACCGAATCGTGGAATTCCGACATTCCATGCAACCGGTGTGCGTCATTGGGTCGCTGTTCGAGATAACGCCACTAGGGAATTTGGACGCCCGCACACTGTGCAACGGATCGGACAAGAATTGCCTGGAACTTTCACTGATAACCGACGAGCTTGACTTGAGTCTTGCGAAAACGAAATCGAGACACTTTGCCGGTCGCTGAAGTTTATTGCCTCACTTTCAAGATCAACTCCAGCCTTGTAAACTTATTGCTTTGGATTTATTATTCAATAACATACTGCGGGATATAAATTACTTAGTCTTGCATGTAGACTACAAATTTTATATGTACATTTATCACAAACATATGAGCAGCGGTGTGTAGTAAGAAACAGGAGAAAGTTTAAAAGAATTTAAGAGTATCAAAGACACACACTCCTAAGTTGCTCCTGTTTCTTGCAGTTGAAACAAAACATTTTTATTTTGTATGAAGATCCGGTCTACTCATATGTGCTATTTGATATGTTTCACGAAAAGCTTTCTTTCCATATTGTCTCTTCAAGATGTTCAATATTAACGTTCTTCGGTACTGAAGGTCACCCGAAGGTCATGCCTTTTTCCTGATAACAAATAACGATGACCTTGAGAAAACTATTAGGACCTTGAATAAGTTCTCGCTGTTTTTTCAACAAAATAAAAGATTTATTTAAATTATAAGGAATAAAAACATTTAATTCAAAGTATAATATGTATAGTATAGTATATTCGAGTAATTCCTCCAACTTTCCGTCTTGAAATTTTTTCGGTGCGCCAGAACGTTCTTTATCCTCAAGTTCAAATTCATTATTTTTGAAGCGTCGAAACCAGTCTCTGTATGTCGTATCCGACAAGGCATTGCCACCATAAGTCTCAACAAGAATTCTATGTGCTTCAGCTGCAGATTTCTTTCGAATAAAGTAGTGCAATAAAATTCCCCGCAAATACACTTTATTCGCCACAAAAGTAGACATTTTCAGAACTAAGAAAAAATTACTTTGCTTACACTAAAGTGAACTACCGTACACTGAAATTTAAGGTTAGATATACTACTGCCTTGCATGTGTGTTACTATTCGAAATTCCACGAACGTGGTACTGCTACTACCATCTTTAAAGAAACAGCGAGAACTTATTCAAGGTCCTAATATGATAACATAACCGGACAAGAATTTCGTCTATGTTATCCCTGCTTCGATACCATTTAAATTGTGTTATTAATAGACTGCGGATCTTTTTGAAACATAAAAATGTTCTGCATCGGTTGTGGGAAGCAGGAATAAAATAAAAATTGATTTCATCTCTTAATGACATTGTTACATTAAAAACAACATTACGATACTTATGTTGAAATTTTTCTAATCCTTTACTGTTTTACATTTCACCCAACCAATTTCTACACAAATGCATAAAGATCCGCTGTCTAGTTATTAATAATAAAGGTGACATTTAGGTGGCCTCAGCTAAAGAGCTGAGACACCCTGTAGATCATGTCTTAGTACAAATTTTTGACAATTCTTGATCTCACTTAATTACTAGAACTATGACCAAAAGGGAGTTAAAACTGACAATGAGAGCATAGAAGAAGAACAAAATCGTAGTTATTTGTCCACACGAAGAAAGAAATACAAAGCTTGCACGAAACTTACATGGTAATTTGCTACAGACATTGCTACAGACTTGTAGCACCCCAACATGCTGCAGATGGACATAACTCGATCTAAATCGATCCATATGCAATATTATGTAGTGTATAAATTATTAGGTCGTTGCATATGAAATGACTATTTTAAGTTCGTTGCGTTTTTAAATCAAAATTCAAAGATAAAATTCCGACATTTATCCATAGGTTTATTCAATAACATGATAAGTCACCTAAAAAATTTCATGGAATATCGGTTGAACGACTCGATAAAAAAAAATCATGTTTGTTGCACGGTCTTAATCGATTCGGCGGAATTAAGAGGAGAATGCGATCAGGACTGTGACTGGGCCGAGAGAGCTGATCCAAGAATATGCGCTGCCTAGTACATGTACCTCTTCTGATCTAGTCCACACTAACATTTGAAGCATCGATAGTCTTCGTCGGTAGTGGTTCTAAATTCACGTCAGCCGATCGATGTTTCTTTTTTGAAACCAGGGTGAATACCTGAGCGGCACTAGTGAACTATCGTGTCACTGTCTCGCTTATGCGAACGCGTCGTGTCACAATCCCCGAGATTCTCTTTGCCTAACGCGTCCCGATCGAGCGGACATTAATCCTCTGACCGTGAATAATTTCACGAGCTATTAAAAAATGATTAACCCTTTGCACTCGGAGCTATTTTCACTCGAAAATCAAACATTTCTTCCGACCTGGAATACATTCCATTCTGTATTAATCTTTTTCTTTGTATGAATATGAAATTGATATAATACCTCATACAATACTTAAATGTTTAGTAATTGGTTAGATCCCAATATATAGTATTTAATCATGTAAACAATCTTTTGAATAATGGTAGAGTAATTTTTAGTGGTGACTCTCCGAGTCACGTGCTCGGACAGGGAAAAATTGGAAAATCGTTTTCGGCAGAAGACGGTGGTATTTCAATTAATTAAATATGGTATTCGAGAAGTTAAATTATTCAATATTTGGTCATCGTTGCATGGAGAAAGAGTAAAGAAATTATTCATATGGAACATTATGTTTGGAGTATTATACTTAATTTTGATAATATACTGTGAGACATGGGTTCACAAAGTCCTTGCGCAAGTGACCGATCAAGAAAACCTATAATCTTTCTGTCTGTTGCGTGATATAGTTATCGACTGCGAATTGTTATACATTTATAAAAAAATTTTAAACACATTAATGTAGAACTTTTAATGTGATATTGTTTTCAGACATTGTGTATTCATGCGAACTATTACTCAAGAATGTCAAATTTTAATTAAATCCACTGTTGTACCTTCTTTCATGTCTAACATATTTTTACAAACTGCTATGATTATTTATATTATGTTATTATTTATTTTTGATCAATGGATTTGATCTACTTTGGTGTTTCTGAATAGAATTTTTGAGTATAAGTTGGTACGAACATTAGGAATTCTGTGATTATAATCACAGAAGGTCATTCAAGGTCACAGATAGAGATAAATTAGTATAATGACGATAACATTATAAATTAGACATCTGTCTGTCGGAGTTGATGATAACTTTTATTTTGCATAAAGATCCGGAGTCTAATTATTTTGTACTAATAGATGGTATTTACTTGCAATTAGTAGTGTCACTGAAAAACGATGAGAGACCTTCACCTAATCTTGATGCACCTACTTAACAACATTTTATTTGCATAGTCTAAATGAAAATGGCAGACATTATACTATACAGATAACTATAACTTATATATTTATTTTATGCGTGCAAAGAAAATATATTTTTATAAAAATTATATACATATAAAATTTAAAAATATGTTCTTTTCGTTATTTTCTCTTAATTTGCCGTTCTTTTCATTGTTTTCGACGAGTACAGATTATTGCACTGCATTATAATCGAAATTAGTGCACAAAGTAAAAGAAGAAATAGAAAAAAGGAGAAATTTTGAAATAGAGGTATCTGATTGAAAGGTGTAATCGAAAATTACAATATTTCTTTTTACTCTGCTTTGAAGTAGCAATGAAAAATAAATGAATTGCTGTTCCCAACAGAAGTATTTTCAATAAATATACATCATATAACTATTATGTATCTACATATATACATTTAATAAATAATATCATGTAAATATATATCGTTTATTGTGTTACGCAGACGACGGAAAATACCATAGACATTTCGCAATTATGGAATGTTTAGGGTTTTTGTATCGGATAATAATAACCTAAATACATTCAAGCGGCTAATCCCACGGATCCAACATAATTCTTGGCCTTGTTTCCGATAATAGTGGCGGTACCCTTTCACGAAACACTCGTATAAATTTCCTAACGTCGACGACGCGACGGGAAGAAAGTCTTGTACTTCAATTTCTTGTCGGAGGTTTACGTAAGAACACGAAGAGGAACACGAAGGGGAACAGTATTCGTGTGACGGTCGCGTGGATCTTTTACAATACTGCTATACAATCACACTGCGTCATAAATTTACACAGACAAGAATTATTTGCGGTTTGGACACTTAAACACGGTAAATGCCGGTGTTATGTAATTAACGTGACGATCGACTATTTTCGTCGAAGAAATCATATTATGTATTTCTTATTTTTCATAAAGATCAAAGTTTCACTTTTCTCTTGCTAACAATTTGTTTTTTCCCGATCGTCGCGTGTCGGTTTGATAATGTAACCGCGTCTTTTTGAACGACTTAATTGCGATTTGCATACATCTTGCCAAAATACTTCTCTCTTGCCAATAGAGATCGCACGCTGCCTGACTCGGTGACTAACTAATCTATTTTCGACTCTCTTCCGGTGTTGTTTCTAACATCATGTATTTTGATTTGCTTGTGCAGTTTGTCTGTGCTTTTTCTCGATGAAAATAAAATGTTCCTTTGAGCGCCATTTTCATTCTTCCTGTCGCGGACGTTCTTTACCCAAAACTCGGTGACTGCCAGCGACGGATCAAAGAGCCCCCTTTACAGACAAAAAGATAAAAACAATTTCCATGAAAAACTTACGAGAAAATAGATTAAACAGCAATTCTACTGGAGTTAATTTGGGGTAATTCGGGTAGGGCTCCGTTCAAACGGCCCCTTCGCGGTTAAAAAAATATGTAAAAACAATTCGAATTAAAAGATTAAGAAAAAATAAATAATAGAACATTTTTTAGTTAATTTGGATTAATGGAGACTCCAACTAGTGTTAGCACAGGGCCCCGTTCCTTCGAACGGCCTCCTTAGCGGTCAAAAAAATAAAAATAAAATCAATTTTAACTAAAAACTTAAGAAAAAAGGAATTATACGGAGATTTCTGACATTTGAGTTAATGTGACAATTCGAATGAGAAGTTTAATAAAAAATGTTTTAGTTAATTTGGGTTAATTGGGTCCCCAACCAGTGTTAGTCCAGGGCCCTAAAAAGAACGGCTCGCCGCTGGAGACTGGTGAAAATGCTCAATGCTGAGATTTTGAATTTATGAGCGGTGTCTGCAATTCAGCAAAATCGACAAATTGAGCAAGTTTTTACAGTGCATTGTAATGGCCAATGAATTATGGATATCGCGTATTTATATCGTTCGCAAGTTTGTAAAAAGCAATGACATCTTTATGAACGCTAATTATTGATTATACTTTAATGTCGAGCTAATAAAATTAATATTTTATTACTCTGGTTTTCGCAAAATTATTGGAAATTAAGGCAACGTACTCGTTCCACTGAAGATATTAAAAAAAAATCATAAATGAAGTCATACAAAAAGCACATGCATCCAGCAATGCATTATATCGTTCAGTGACTACAAGGTTGCTGATTTGTAGTATGCCCGAACACATAAATCACAGCAGGAGGAAAACGTTTAATCAACCTTTCGATTTATTTCAACCTCATAAAATCTTTTATAATACGGTTAATTTAATTTCGGCCTTTAAGAAGTATTCGAGAATAATTTATTTGAAAACCTTATACGCAGTTATTATTCCTGCACAAATTACTCCATTTTTCGAGTGATACATTTGAAAGATTATTTTTAACAAATTTCCTATAAATTTCCGTTTAAAGAGGTCGCGTTAAAAAGTAATGGCTCAAATCCATTCTAGTTTCGTTAGTTTTCACAATGTTTGAAATTCTTGATACAAGGTAGATACAGGTTAGGATGCGGCAACCTACTCTCTGATATCCTTGATTTTCTACTGATATTAATGGGACAGTCAGTTCCTTTGTTCAGTTTCGAATTACATATAGGTTTTTATTAATAAAAATCATGTGTACGCTTTGCTAGATGGAACACATAAAATTAAGAACTAATTTGAACGCTCTTAACAAATGCATGAATATCTTTATGAACGCAGTCCATACGTTAAAGATAGAGTTGTCATATATATATGAGTAGACAGCGGATCTCTTTCTGCAAAATAAAAATTTTCGTGTCGTGATTCAAGACGGAGAGAAAGTAGTGAAAAAGTAATAGAGTGTTGAAAAGAATAGAAAGAGGACACGCAGATTGTTTAGTGGACGCGGTGAATTTAATATATAGAATTTATTTCCAGCAATAAGCAATAAAAGAAAATACGACAAAATTGATCCAGTACTCCGATATTTATAAACTAATCTATGAAAACGAATATTCGTATAAAACTGTCTACCAATCATTAATTATAATACGAACGCCAAAAGTGTCATCCCACAAATTGATACCGTTGAGTTGCTTTGCATCCACGGGGTTGTCAACATCGTAAGAACGCATTAGGGTATTACTGGCGTAGAAGATCGGTTAAAAACGCAGGGGAGTGATTAATCCCGTTTGTTATTAAATCGTTGAATTCCTTCACCTTGACAGCGAGATCCATCAAGCGTAGGGCAATGCTGTATTAACGTCAGTGGAACTGCGAGCTCGCGGTATCGGCAGTAACCAATTAAACCGGCCGTTTCCTTTTTTCCTCGGGAGAAAACTTTATCGAGTATCGTATCCCGTTAATAAATATTTGCTGGTGAAAAATAAGTCGTTACAAGAGACGAGCGTGTTCTTCATAAATATTCATGGGCGGACGATGATTATGATGTTCGCCGGAGAGTTCCTCGAGTTTCGAGTTGATTTAATTGCGAGGGAAAACTATCTCGCGAAACTAGTCGGCCGATAGTCCATTCTGGCCGGGCGACGATTGAGCAATTCGAACGTTAATGGAAAAACTCGAGCGTTATAGTAATATGCCGCTCGGGTTTCAGTATAGCATTATGTCACCTCGACGAAGAAGAACAAACGCCTCGCCTCCTGCTGCCGCTGCTGCTGAACCGTTCATTATGATCGACGCGAAGCTAGGGTTCCGTTCCCGATTTATTTTCAATGATCGACTCCTCGCGAACGTTTTTGCTAGGTTTAACGGCGACTCGAAGATCTTGGTTTGCTTCCTAGAGAATCCATCTGTTGGTTTAATAGACTTTGATCTGGACACTATCAGTTGAAGACCTTTTTAAGATTAAACTTGCTGCTGACACAAGCTGCCTATCTGGTTGTCTGGTACAGGATCCTAATCATGTGTTATGGCTATGCCCGATCTACGATAATAATAGAAATGTTCTAATTCACAACATTGCAACAAGGGATACTTTCCACCCTATACTAATAGATGCATTTTTGTGGGGACCCTCTCTGTGCCCTCTACTTTATATCCATACATTCCTTACGAGGTTAGGACACAGTAACAAGTGGGGAAAATATAAGATTTTTCAATAACAGTACAGAAAAATGAATGATCGATTGATATAAGATTTTCAAATAACACTACAGAAAAAAAATGAATGATCGATTAATATAAGATTTTGTATTTCAGTTTAGCATATTCAAATTACCATAGCCAAAAATGGCAATTTTGAGTTTATGTCATTGAAAAATATGTATGAAGTGCCCCAACATGCACGACAAGCGTCACATCTCTATCTCGCAATTTATCATATTTTTTATTTATCATATAACACTTATCTGAAATTTAAAAGAAACTTAAACTATTTCAATATAAGTTTTATAGTATTCTTTAAGAAGATTTTTCTCAAATGCTGCATTTTCGAGTGGTGTCACTTCTTTTGCGGGGGTGCGATATTATGAATTATGAGTGCCATAATTCCATATTACATATTACAACAGTAATGCCATAATTACATGGTAGCATGTACAGGCAAAATTAGTTTCAGGGTCAAAGGGTCAACAAATTTGTTCAATTACATCGTGTTCTGCTCATCACGTGGATAGAAAGTGCAAAAGGTCAAATTTCAATCGTTCCCTTAAAACATTATAACAACGTTTTTTCATTAGAAAAACAGATTTTATTTACATCATGTATATTTTCGATATAATTTTCACGAACAAATAATTTTTGACCGAGGAACGGAAATATACTAATAAATAAAATCAGTTTGATAATGAAATAACTCTCGCATAATTTTTTAAGAGAAGTATTGCCTTTCGCATTCTTGCGATGAATGAAGTACGATGGAATGAAAAAAAAAACAGTTAACCTTGAACTTCAAGGTGATGAGATTATATTATTATCTACTTGTTAAGTAAGTGTCAGAATTTCGTAAGGGATGAAACGGGAAAGGATCCGTCTATAGTTAAATGTAATTTAACGTATGTGCAATGTAGCATGACTACGTGGTATTAATTTCCAACTAGTCATTACTTCTCCGAAAGGCTTGCTTTGACCCCGACCACTTTTTGTTTCCGTCTTCCTGCACCGACAATCTTGCAAAAAAACAATGCAATACTTCAAATAGTACAAGTTCTTCACGGTCGAAAGAAACCGTTATTTATCACGGGCTAGAAAAATCTTTCGAATCCATTCCAATTTGATTTTTCTATCGAATGTTTCTTCCTGCGTTTCTTCTATCAGTTTAATTGTGCCGCTGCCGCGCGATGCGCCGCACCGATGCGAGAATACATCGTTCGAATGTGACCGTGCGATTTAATTCAGATGCCGTTTCCCGAGAAAAAGAAATGCTTCGTGAATCACTTAGCGTTCGTGTACAGTCACGAGGAACAGATCCCAGAAGATTAATTATCAAGGAATCCATTTGGCGGAATCTGGTGCGGCGATTTGTTGTTTCGAATGCCGCAGGATGATCTTATGTAAATGAGTTTAATGGTATCGCGATCAAACGTATGTCGACGGAAATGCCAACCGTGATGACTCGACTTCGTATGCACCCCTCTCGGTCTACTTGTTAATTGATTCGATGCACCTACCGATCCAGGTTATCCCTGACTTTTCCTCGCTTATCTGCCAGACCATAAGCCATGCAACCAGCTCGCTCCAGATACTCATAAATACACTGTAGATTTTTATGTAATTATATCGTGATCTGAACTGTGCGGTGTATAATAACTTCAGCGAAGTTCAACATCGTTTTAATCCACTCTTTTTCTGAAGATAAACGGATACTTCCATCCACAATCTTAATTAAGTTTAATTAATTGTCGACATTTCGTCGTATTCTATTTTATTTTTATCTTGATTTATTTAGTTCTCATATGTACGTATCATGTATATTACAGGGTGAGCCACCTAAAACAGGCCACCTGAATAACTCGGCTGCTATTAGTGTTAAGGAAAAATGCATCAGATGGAACTTGCTTGGTTTCGAGAGGGCATTAATCTGATGTTAGTAGCTTTCTTGTACGTGGATGCGTAAAGGACATATGAAGGTCACCTTTAGTTTTGTAAATAGAATGTCCAATATTTTTGCTCAAACTCGGACTGAGCACAAAATTCTGTGTAAAAAAGTATTTACCTTCGTATATCATAAATCTAATAGTTAACGAGATATTATCGAAATAATTTGAGTCCAAGCATATGGGAAATTATATTATAATGGGCTCATTATTTTTTTATCGAACTCAGATAAAGCACAAAATTCTGCGTAAAAAAGTACTGATCTTCATATATCATAAATGTAACAATGAACGAGATATTATCGATATAATTCTCCATATGTATAACAGCTTTTACCTGGAAGCTAGTAGGTGCTCGAATTGAAATTATTTCGATAATATCTCGTTAACTATTAGATTTATGATATACGAAGGTCAATACCTTTTTACGCAGAATTTTGTGCTTCATCCGAGCTCGATCACAAAAAATATACATTTAAAATATTAAAATATTAATTAATATTAATTAATAAAATATTTAAAAAAATGAAATTGACCTTCATATGTTCTTTACGTGTCCACCTACAAAAAAGCTACCAACGTCAGATTAATGCCTCCTCGAAGCCAAGCAAGTTTCATTTGATGCATTTTTTTCCTAACACCAATAGCAGCCGAGTAATTCAGGTGGCCTGATTTAGGTGTCTCACCCTGTATACATATGTATAATATCCATAGTTTTGTTTACGCTGACAATTAAGCTTGTTTCTAAGTGTAAATTATATACCGATCAGTTATCTAGAGAAGTCTAAAAAGCATTTATACACGCATTGAAAGCAAAGGTTCTTAATTGAATTTTATCGTAATTAGAAACGAGTACCTTGTAGATTAGTGCTGGACACGGTTGGGGTCCCGCAAACGCTCGTTCAGCTGCAGCCCATAAAGACCATGCTTAAATCCGCTGTTATTTCTTTGTCACTTCTTCACTCATTCTTTTTTTCCGTTATAATATCCTTATAATTTACAAATGTAACAATGTAGAGCATACTTACAGTTGATCAAAATTACTGACCCTACATTATCCAAACATAGTGGTAACATTTGAAAAATGAAATTATTGAACATGACAAGGGTTACAGATTAGGGTTCGTTATGGTAGTAATTAATTTGGAAACTGTTAATTAGTTCTCGTTTAATCCGACATCACGCACGCATGTGTTAGCGTGTGCGTGAGCATGCGGGCGTGCATGTATCAAACTCCCTCACTGTGCTTGTAATTTTTCTTGTCATGTAAAAATATTGTAATTATAGTCTTACGGGCGATTACCTTCAATCGGGACTAATTATATTCGTATGTAATTATGCTCAACTGATGACACTTTATACATACGAAATTATTGATTTTCATGAAATTACATAGGCTTGTAGTGGTGGATGCACCGATTAAAAAACGATTATTTATGTGGTTCCCGCATTATTTAAACTTTTCCAAGCATAAGAGTCGTAAGTCAACTTCTTTAAAAAAATTCTAATTTCAAATTTTTTAATGAAAAATATAATATGATGCTAAGTTGTAGGTAGAGTATTTTGTAAATTAAATTTTCAAGTTTCGTGAATATAACATGTCGTTAGTCCCTTGTCGATATATGTAATATTGTTTGAGTTACAATTTAAACAAAAAATTTGGCTCCAAATGTTTGATCTCTGCAACTCAAAATAATATCGAACATTTACAAATCGATGTATGTGTGTGTGTGTGTGTATGTGTGTGAAGTGCATGATTACTTCACGTGGCATGATTCACATTAATAATTTATTGATCAATTATTCAATCAAAAATACAATATATTAGATTGGGGAAAAAGATATCCATTATTTTTACGTTATCTCAAGCGGAGAAATGATGGATTTCTTTTTCTCCAACCTAATATATTAAATTTTTATGCTAATAAGTTGGTAACACTTCCAACTAATAACTCTTAACACATTCGTTAATTAGCTAATGTTTAATTAGTAATACTGTAAATACTTTTCTTGCTAAGAAAAATACGTATATACATATAAATCACGTTCAAAGCTTAATTTTGTTGGTCCAATTTCGGCTACCCTATAATTTTATTATTCAATGAATAATATTACTACGATATTACTGTTATTTACATGTAAATTCTTCGAGATTCTCGTATGGAACCATTTTTAATAAACATCTTAAACTAACCTGTTTCTATAGAACTTTGTTTATACAGATTCGAAAATTCGATAAAAACATTTCTTGGGGAAAGGTAACGTTTTTTTCCATTAAAGTTCGACAGGAATTTTCTTAACACGTCGACAGCGATGGTTGGGTCTCTTTTGGCCCATATCAGAATCGTCATACAAGCTGTATGATACAACTACTCAATCTCTAACGATTAAATCAAATTAGCTGTTACATTAGAAACAACAGAGAGACGAATGGGACTACAAGAATTACTTTAAAAAAATTGTTTAAAAAATGCTAAATAGACTTATGAATCTGTTTTAAGCGTGATGGATTGTGTACAAAAATTAAAGGTTCACGTAGAAGTTCGAACAAAACTTCCCTTCGTATAAATTCGTCGAACTTTCTGAACCTCGTGAAAGAATATTGGCCGTTGACACGAGGACTGATCAAATCGTGAAACTAAGACGTTACGAGAAGCCCATAAGCTGCGCCCGAAGCAGTGAAACGTCGAACGGTGGTCCACCAATGAAAATCTCAATAGCGACCGAAAGCGACAACCCGTTCTTCGAGCGCGCAACCAGGTAAATCCGGTCTCTGCACTGCTTTCGTAAACATAAATCACGATCAACTTGCGTCGCGATCGACTTGATCACGGTATAGATTATTTTCCGGTCTGCCCGGAAGGAGCCACGCCGCCGATTCGATTCGATTCGATTTTTCTGTTAGCGTGACAGTGGCCGAGGTCGTCGAACATCATTGAAAAAGCGGGGATCCAGTGGCCGGGCAATAAATCTGTCGGCGCGGACCGGTGATAACGAAAATTTCGGAGAGATTCAATGGCCCCAATACGTTGCTATCAGCCGGTAGAGAACGCAGTGATTAGGCAAAGCCGGCACTATGCGGAGGGATCGCGAGGTCGTGACCCGTATTGCCCTAGGGATGCTCACGAATTCGTGTATGTACAGTCTTGGGTGTTCCCCCAATCACATTGTTCACGTGACGTGCTATCTTATTTTTCTTTTTCCGCTGTGGAATCCGTTCCGCTGTTTTTTCTTCGGAATTCGAACCTTTTTGGGGACCCAGAAAATTGTCATATTAATATTTTCGTGGAAGTAGATTGAAATTGACGTCCAATTAAGGGAAAGCTTGCTTATCTGCAACTGCGACATGTGTAAACTGTTCGTAGTGAATGAATTTGTATGCACACTGCTGTAACAGAAATGATGAAGATTTACTTTTCGATCATGTTGAGTTTTTCGCGAACATCTCGGAAACTAAAGCCGACCGACAAAAACTTTAAAGGGAAATGTTGTTCAGAATAGCGAGACATTTGACAAGATATTTCAAGGCCATTGAAATCTGAGTGGAGGCTCCCAATAGAAGTTTTGTCATCTGAATTTTGCTCGTCTCTCATTACGTCTGAATAAGTGTTCACGATTGAAAAATCACACAGTTGGAAGGTTAATGTAGTTTTCATTAAATTCGCAGTTGGCGTGGTTCGGGATTTCCGACGCACCCTATGCATAAATCATCGGCATAATATTCATGACAGCTATGTCAGAAAATTATGTAATTACGATCGTCGTGTGTAATTCCTCTGGAAATGAGAAGAGCAGAGGATCGTGTCGGCCAGAATCGACGAGCCTGTAAATCGAATTTGCGAACGGACGGGCAGCAGTGGAACGAAATACGTAATGCAACGTTGTAGCTCCGGAGCGTATAGAACATATATTGCAAAAAACTAATTAATTCGGAGAACCGTCAGCGTTTTCCATGAAACGCAATTTTCTGGATTCCTGGGTTTCTCGCTCCACTATTCCTGTCCCGCGGTATATGTAGTTCCACGTTTGCAACGTCTGCCGATCTTATCGGCGTTGTATTCCCGGCATTTTTCTGAACTTCCTAATGCAGCTATCTCGGCGTGCCGAGCATTCTGTTGCTTGCGTAATGATACCTAACCCTCCTGTAATTATTTGCATGCGGGAAAATGCTCGTCTCTGTCGCGACGAACGCTCCTCCTCCCTTCTTCCTCCTCCCTCCCCCTCCCCACCCTACCTGCCGAGAGATATAACATTGATTATCCACGGAACATACGGGACTTAGTGGTAATCTTCAAACCGGTGGTAGTCTTGATAACTAATTGACTCGTGATTTTCTGAAATCTTATCTATCTCTAATTAAACTGAGTCATTGTATCGATGTTTCCACAAGATTGCGGATCGGGAACGTCGTTTCAAATTAGAGCTGAATCGTCTTCCCCAGATTTGCTCAGTCTTAGGGACAGTAATGAGTTGCCGGCATTACACTAATTTACGACTTCGCTGATACAACCTTCGCAATCGCAACTACCTACGATCACATCCACTGTGCTGAACGCAACGTGGTCTCCCTTCGTCAATTTTTAACGTAGAACATTTCATTCTATTCATTTTACACAATCTTCGTGTGCGATTAACTCTGCAGCCTTCTTTACGAAACTAATTGCAAATGTTCTCGGAGCAGTGAGCAATATGTAAATTGGCTTTTTCTACAACATTTGATAAAATTCATAAAACTTTACTGGTTACATCAGGGACGCTGTACGCCTACCGAAGAATTGAATCATGCATACTATTAGGTTGTCGCATATGAAATATCCGATTTCAGATGAAAATATTAGAGGAAACGATTTGATCATGAAATTCCATTGGGGTGTACAAGTTCATTATACAGGCTGCCGCAAAATTGTTGCATTTCCTTAAAAAGGGTAATTCCTGAGGTCATTTGAAACAACTTTTTCAAAGAAAAACTTAGGAATCACCCCTTTTGAGAAAGTAAACTTTTGTGGACATCTTGTTCACTATTTGAAGGTACAAGCTGGTCATTAGGCTCTTACCTTCAATTTTAATGTAGATGTCTGATATTACTTTTGGATAATGATGCTTTCAATGTCAATTAAATTGTTACTTCTCATTAAATATAACTGTTTGTGAAGCAACGTAAGATAGTCATTTTTACCTCAAGACATGCAAATATAATCTTATATTTATCACTGCCAATTTAGGTTACGTAAGATGAATCGAGCATCTCTTATCAGTGGAGAAAGATTGTGATACTGAAATCTGGTATTGAATTGTTATCAGCGTCCATTCATGGTTTCGCGTTTCGCATATCGTCCAAACGGAAATTGCAGATGTTGTTGGTATCTACACCTGTAGGATTGCCATTCGTCCTGGATTGTCCGGGATTGTCCTAAAATTAAAGCTTCTGTCCAGAATCCCAGTTGAACGTCAAACTGTCCCGGGATTTCAGAGAAAGCTTAATTTGTTATTAAAGATTCATTTTTATTACTATGTATATAAGAGAACCATCAGGCAGGCGAATCATCGTACAGTAATCAGAATGAAAACAAGATAAGAAGCTGTATTATTACATATTTTGTAGTACATAAAAAAAATTTCCTGAGAAAACCAGGTATGTTATGTTAAGTAGCTTCTAAATTACATATGCATATGTAAATATACATATACCGGGTGGTTCACGACAAACAGGCCACCTGAATAACTCGATTGTTTTTGAAGATACAAAAAAAAATACATCAGACCAAACTTACTTGATATCGAGGCGCACGTAATCCAATGTCATTAATTTTTTTTTATAGGTGGAGACGTCAAGGAGATATGAAGGTCAACTCTGTTTTTTTTTTTTAAACGGAATGCGGTATTTTTTAATACATGAATCGATGCAGATGTACATTCGTTATAAAAAGGTACTAACCTATGTATGTCGAGAAGTTAGTAGTTCAGGAGATATATCAATTTAAATAACTCTAAAATGTCAATACTGTCGTACTAAGACGTTACATAAGTAAGTAAACACTAACGTCTTATAGTACGACAGTAATGGTATTTTAGAGTTATTTAAATTGAAATATCTCCTGAACTACTAACTTCTCGACATACATAGGTTAGTACTTTTTTGTAACGAATGTCCAGCTGCATCGATTCATGTATGAAAAAATATCACATTCCATTTAAGAATACAGAGTTGACCTTCATATCTCCTTGACGTCTCCACCTATAAAAAAATTAATGACATCAGATTACGAGCGCCTCGATGTCAAGTAAGTTGGGTCTCATGTATTTTTTTATTCATGTATATGTATGGTATATGTATTTTAGTTCTGGGGAGTATGTCTCGGAATTGTCTTGGAAAAAGTTGGCAACCCAATGTATGTATAAGTATATCATGTGTATACATAGAAGGTACTAGGATATACTAGTTTATATATATATACTGGAATATACTAGAATATATACACACACACACAAAATTTACCAGAATATACCAGAATATACTAAAATATACAAGGGCATGCTAAAATATGTATGTTGGAATATACTAGAATGTATTAGGAGTTACTAGAATATATACTAGAGTATACTAGAATGTACTTGGAGATACTAGAATATACTAGAATATTCTGGAATATACTAAAATATTGAAGAATATACTAGAAGTGGAGGAGGGGTTAAGTATTACATAAAATCCGCAGATCTCTGTTGAAATATTCGAACGTGCGTTTACTTTTGAAGAATAGATCCGCCAGATGGTAGAAGGTAGTCCGCATATCATTTAACCCTGTTATGCTAGTCGGACACTAACTTAATTCCAAGGGTCATTTAAACCTCCGGCACTGGCAGGAATCCGCTGTGATCTAGGGAGGGAAATAAAAGCACGTCTCAACGAATTAAATAGCTTCGCGGGAACGCGTTACACTGTACGTACACCTCTGGCCACTTATCATCGACCTCTTCTCGTGCACTATACCGCCATAATTCAGTATTCTGCGGGATTAGACGCACCGTTTTTCGTATTTCAGCGTCTCGTCGCCGCGCCGCGCCGCGGCTGGTAGGTACTGCTCGACTAACCGAGTTAAACTGCCGACCTGTTTTTCGCATGGGACGCCATCAATTATCATTTCTAAGTCGCGCGAATAATGTCTCAATATATCACACGTTCCAATGTGTCATAATTCATATTTAATGTAGCCCTACGACCATTTATTAAATGCCAGCTGCTTCGGTTTTCCATGCATTTTGTTCTGATTTTATCTCGCTCGAATTACGTTCTGTAGAATAAGGATTGTAATTTATGCAACGAGAGTGTGAGACAGAGGTGGTCCCAGTTTTTTTTTATCATACTGTTCAGTGAACTATAAGCACTGAATGTTCTTTTTTATTTCAACGGAATACCAATTTAATGTTAATACTTTTTGGACATAAAGTTGTAAGATATAATTGTAAATACAAAAATGTGGTTGTTATTGCCTTGGTATGTTGTTTAGAATCGATGTTAAGTATTTCACTTCTTGCCATAAAAATTGTTTTTTTTTTTAATTTTTTGGTCATACTGTTCCGTGAACTATGAGCACTGAATGTTCTTTTTTATTTCAACGGAACACCAATGTAATGTTAATACTTTTTGGATATAAAGTTGTAAAATATAATTGTAACTACAAAAATGGATAATAAGAAATTGATAGATTAATCCACTTCGAATATAAAGCTTATTTATTAGATTACAAATTCCTCCGGCGATTATACCTCAAATTTATATTTTATTTTCTATTGTTTTTGTATCAATAATAGGTGTAATTGCAGAATAAACCAACTTTAAGCAAATGTCTTAACATTTCTATGAAAATAATTCTCGAAAAGGATTACAAGACTTGCATAATACCTGATAAACATTCAGAAGAGATCAAATAAATTTACTTTTATACTGTATGATTTTATCTTTATAAAGGAAAAAGTAAAAGTACTATTCTCCCCTAACAAATTCCCAATAAAAAATCAAGCGAGATTAACATTGCCGATGAAAAAGAAAAGATATAACAGCTACGGGTGGTTCTTAACCTAACTTCAAATTTAATGAGTATTTTACCCGGTTCGAGGATGATAAAATCGTATGAATATGAAAGAGAATCGTTCCATTACTGCTCGGCGTGTTCTTTTGTTCACTTGAATAGAGTGCTTCGATAATTAGGTGAATCAACCTCGCAGTCCGTTCTTGATAGGAGCTTCAAATTGGTGAAAAAGAGAAATACGTGACTGGGTACGTTAGGCCATTAATTAGAACGCGCCGCCATATTTTCGTGCGTTTCGTTGTTTGAATCGTTAAATCAGAAGCAAGGTATTCCCATAACACCCATAACAAATAACGTCAATCGTTAAAATAAGATGGAAATCAAAACTAACAATGAAGTAAGAATAATATGCAGAGTGTCTCAGCCGCGAAGGAGGCGATCTACTTAAACATCTACTCTATTTTTAATGGCACAAAAATGATTTATATTTCTTTTTATTCCATCTTGTAGCGACTGAAAATGACTAGGCTGCGGATTTTATGCATTTATGACAAAAACACTTAATGATGTCAATGTATTAATTTCAGCTTAATCAGTTAATTTAAAATAAAATATTAAATATATATATTTGATTTTTATCATTAAACGAAGTAAATTTAAACTATCTACAGAAAATGTAACGTAACCTTTGCAGATTTACGTTATATGCAGATATGTTTATGCGAGCTAATTGATGTATTTAATAAAAGAACTAATTCAATCGAAGATGAAGAATTACAAAATTTCACTCGAGATTAAAAAATCACGATCACGACATGAGTGAAGTTAAAATCACGACTGTGATCGTGATTCTTCGATCACTTTTGCACGCCATCACTACACTGAGAAAAAAAGTAGTTACTTCAATAACACGCGTGTTATTGTAATTTTCTACTTCGATGAATATCAATGTATTCTTTTCAATAGTATGAAATTTAGAAGCAAATCGTGATGTATTTGAATTGTCTATCATGAAATGATTGAAAATAGTATTTGATTCAATACCGTATATTATTATTGGCAATATTTCTTTTTTTCCTTCAATCAGATATGTTGTTAAAAAAATTTGAGAAATGTATTGATTTATACTGGAATTGGTTCGAGGCCATATCTTATTTTTTTGAAAACATTGATGGTCAAGCTATTGGCTTATATGATTGGAGGAAATGAGTTTTGCTATTGAAATTCAATAGTATTAAATATTAAAATAAGTTCATATGATATTGGCACTATTCAATAGTACATCTTATTGAATCAACATATATATTTTTTGTTTCGACAGGATTTTTTTCTCAGTGTACACATAAACCTTTCCGAGGGGACTTTTAACGAGGCCAGTGAAGTCGCGTATCTCTCGAGTGTCACGGGTGGGCCGTGCCTAAACGCTAGTTGGGGACAGTCGTAGCCGTGCAAAAAGTGCAATGGGACGGTTAATTAGGAATGGTCGTGGGTTTGGTACGGCGGTCTACGTGGCAGAACGCAGCGTAGTGGCCGCGATCAGTATTCCGCACGCTTCACGCGGGGACCACTTAATGTCGGTGCATGCGACTCTAAATCTCCGGTCTGCCGCGAGAACGCATGGGGTCAATTGGTGGGTCCTTAAATCGTGAAATCTCGGTACGATGACAAATCGCTGTTATATACGCTCCCGTTCCCGGTTCCCGAGCTCTTGGGCTCTCGGGCGGCGATCTTGAGAAAGTCGGGAGAACGGCAGGAGCACGCGGTGCGTGCATCCTGGCTTCGTGCTGGTCGCGCGCGTAAATCAAAGGACGCAGTCAGGTCCCATCGACGCGACGCAAGTTCCCTCCTTTTTCACTCGACTTTTGCTCTTGTTGCCGCCTCTGCAGCCTACACAAGCATCAAACGCTGCGAGAACGCCGGATACCGAAGGTTACCTTAATCGTAATCATCGGCGGACGGTTTCGCGGAATTTATACCTTTCCCTTTAATCGCGTATCATTTTAAACGAATAAATCAACCGACAAATGTAATTAAAATGTTTCCCCGGATTTATTTGCACATTTCCTCGACGATTAAGTCTTCGGGGACCGAGATCGAAGGTTTCTTTTGATGTTGCCGATGTTATCATTCGACTGCGGATCTTTACGCAGAATAAATATGTTTTGCACTGATTGTGGCAAGCCGGAATAACATAAGAATTGATTTCATCCCTTAACGACTTTGTTACATTAAAAGAAGCGTTAAAACAGCTTTAATTTCGTATAGAATGGTCCTATCGCTAGGATGCATAGTTTCCGAGATATAAGCGAAAAACCAAAAAGGGGACCTTCTACGTGCCCCCCTGCACCCCGCTCACCTCCTAGGAGTGGCGACTTTTAGTATGTTTATCTGCTAACTAGTCCAAACAAAGTCCCAAAGTTAAAAATTGTGTTCCTTCCATTTCCCTCTACAACTCCTCGTTGACTGGACTAGAGGGGAAGGTGTTCATGATGAAGATTTCGAACAGAATCTACTAGTACGTATGTTACTAATTTTCTTTAAATCAAAATTCTATTCGACTTTGTTGTTGTCCATATATGTTCTCCATTGGAGAATACATAGATATGTTGATTCTTTAATCATGTGCCCTCTTTGAAAAATCTGAAAAAATTACATGTCATCAAGCATAACGAGATACTAAAACTGTACAAATATATACGTAGAGTTCCGTAACTACTACAAGAAATCGGCATTTCAAAATTTCTTTTACTTCTTAAGTTGAACAAATTCATGGATGTGCATTCTGGTAGCTGAAATATACCTCATTTTTTCAGAAGTTTCAATTGATGTGGGGTTGAAAATTGGCATATAGTATTTTCTTTGGATAAGCTATCGAATGTTTGGGGACACTTTTGACATTCTGGCCTTATTGGCCTTCGGAAATACGTGTATGTAATGTCGAATATATTTGACAAAAAGCACGGAAATGATTAAAACAGACGTCCTTCTGACGTTTTGCATTCTCGACGCTCCTCGGACACGGATTGTGCCTCGAATCCAACACGTGGCAGGAATTCCCTCCGGAATCCGAATATCGCTGAGGATCTGGCGCATTAGCGACAGGCGGCGCGTGTTCCGATCGATTATCTCTATCGTTCTCTAGCGGGCCTCTTATCCCCGTGTCGATACTATTCGTACAAGCTTCCCGATAGCGTAGAATCGACACGGTTCTCCGCGAGATCGACGGCTTGCGCGATAAGTAGTGATTTTCACGTTGTCAAACGGTACTTCGATAAATACCGAACACGGCGTGCCGGCGCTCATAATTCATGGCAGCGGCAGATAGTATCGTTATCTCGAGAGTAATTTTCGTCGAGCGTGTTCCTTTCACCTGTCTCGGGGATACACGCGAGAGATCAAGACGTTCAAGTGCTGGATGTGTTCATTGTCATTGCTGCAACGGCTATCCTTTTATTGACGCCGATCGAATCGATAGAAATGCAATTTCTTCGGAATTTCAATCTTTCTGGCTGGTAGCTTAGTGGACAGACAAGCTTTCTCTCGAGCCGTTGCCGGGGTTGAAAGCTGTTTCAACGATGTCCTGCCTCGCTGTGTTTTTGCGGCGTTGAATGTCTCTATCCAGACAGATATTATCGGTCGGGCTAAATAGAAGGCGAGGTAGCGGATTGAAACGGAGGGCGGGACCGTTCCCACCAGGAAGAACGTTGTCTCTCCCGAAGAAATTAACTGACGAGCCAAGTGAAATTTCCTTCTATGGAGCTCTGCAGGCTATAAATCGCGTCGAATAATCGATAGTTTCTTTTTTAAAAATTACTAAATCGGTTACTTTCCATCTCGAATCACGTCACTTCCAACTTACGCAGTGGCCTGTTTTATGGATAAAGGCACTCATTCGTTCCCATTTAAAATGTCATTCCTGTAGCAGTAATCCATTCGATCAATAACTCGCCAAACAATTTTAAGCGGAATATTGCTAATTCTTCTTTATTTTTCAGTCAAAGTTACTTACAATGTCCAGATCTTTAACGTATTTAAATTTAATCAAAATCGGAAAACAGAACCAGTTTGTTAATAATTACCGTTTTTATTTGTATTCATTACTATCTAACATATTTCATTGAATAAACAATTTCTGTAACCTTCTGAACTTCTACGAACCTCTATTCATATGTTTAAAATGCTCCATTCAAACCTTCTGTTTATAAAATTATTTGTTTCAGAAATTAGCAAAAACACGTTTGATCGAATTACTGACAGCCCAATTGCTACTGCCCAACCAAATACTGCCTCTTGTATTTTTGATGACAGCTGTCACAAACATTCTGGATTTGATACGCAGTGCTGTATTTTTTATCGCATGATTCACAGTTTCAATTGGAGGCAAATTTTGTTCGTGTACAACTTCATAGCGTTGATTTGTTATTCTAAGTAAAGCAATTTAGGATGACAGTAAATCGGCCACTTACGCTCTCAAATTCGTGAACAGATCCGATTTCTGTTTTCTGGCAGCGTCACCACATTGTCTCCCAGTCTACCCTTCCCCTTCCACGGCTCTAAATCATCACTGATGCCCTTCTACATCAGAGGCAATAAATTACCTTTGTATATAATAAATAAGGCACCTTTTCCTTTAATCGCGTATCATTTTAAACGAATAGCTCAACCGGTAAACGTAATTAAAATGATTACCCGGATTTATTTACACATTTCCTTAACGATTAAGTCTTCGGTGACCGAGACCGAAGGGTTCCTTCCGTATGATGTTGCTGATCTTATCATAATTTATTGATGATTTAGACTTTTAAGATTTTTCAATAATATTCTGAGCTTCTGTAGTCAATTTTGAAACCTTCATCGGAGTTGGTACAGTGCGCAGACGTAGTCTTCGAAGGATAAGTTTATTAAGAGTAAATATGCTCACAGCGCACAGTTTCGATCAGAGAAAAGACAAAGCAAATTTGCAAAATTTAACCTCTACGTTTCGATCCGGGTTTGGATCATTCTCAAGAGTATGCGTCTGAAAATATGTATTGAATTAATATCATTGGTATTTAACACGGAAAAGAACACTGTTTATAAATGAGCCCTTAAGACACCTACTTACTATGTATAAAGAATTTTAGAAATTTCAATTAGTGGAACTGAATTCCATGCTGGTCTAAATTGAACTGATCTATTGACCGTTATGAAGAGCAACCACAAAAAATATTGGAACGACGCATTTGACATTCAGCCAATCAGATACAATGATCGACACGTTATTGAATCGATTCTTGGCGGTAATTTCAAATTGAACGAATGCGATAAGTTTATTGTTTAAAAGAGGATACGTGTGAAGTATAATAGCTGTTCACTGCTAGGTTGGAAGTCTGAAGTCTGGAGTGAACTATGACTTCATAAAAATCCGCAGTCTAGTCATGATATTTTGATGTCCTTCTACATCAGTGGCAATAAATTGGCAATGATCTTCTTTTACTACTGCTGCCGCAGACAATGCCCCAATCAGTAGACAGTTTACCGGACAATGCATCGATCAATGGGAGGATTCGTTTCGACCTACCCCGTAGAGAATCTTCGAACTTCTGAAATCCTAGACGTCGGTGGCCGTGGTCAATTTGTGAAATAGATTCAGGCCCGTGTGGTACTGGTAATCGGTAAAGTGAGAGGCTTAATGATAACAAATGACGTTCCTAAGAGCCGCGGTGGATTCAGTGATTTATAGCGGATCGAAAGGCGCCTCCCTAAATCAATTACACCGTCGATCGATCCCGTCGAAACCATCGCATCCCCCGATCGCGTATGCAAATCCTTCCGGGGATAAATCGGCGCCTAAGGCGATGTGGCGCAGTTAAATCGACAAATATTTATTGATCCTAAAAATAATAACGTACCATCTAACTTTTCGCACTTGGGGGTCTCGATCCGCCCACTGTTACGTGCATTAACGAGACGAGGACAGCAGGAAGAGAGAGAGAGAGAGAAAGAATGTGTGAGCTCCTCTCGGACAGTGAGGTACAAAGATGCAGTTTTCGCTCGTTGAACGGGCTCTGTGTGTTTCATTGAGGGGGTATTGAATTATACGAATAGTATTAGCCCGTATGTATCCCTCACGGTGTAATTTATATCGCGGGTCGATTCGACGTTTTGCTCGTGTCGGCTGGTAACAAGTATTTATTTTATTATTCCGGCAGCCGAGGTGATGGGAACGCAGCGTAATTTTATCTGGGTTTCGGTGTCGGCGCGTGAGCTATTTTTTTCATCGTTTTGCGGGGATAATTCTTTCGATAAGAAATATGGCGACTTGGGTGGGATCGACGGTGCTGTAAATTGGTCGTGACGATGGAATTCCGTGACGGGGAACACTTAAACTCTTGCGGTGATCTTATTATAGAGCATAAGATACAATTTTTAATATTTTTAATTTTTAATTATTCTTCTTGAAATGCAATTTACTATCAGGTCAATCTTATCGACCTATGCCGTTACCGGTACAATTCGAGTAAATGAACAGAAAATACTTTATTTACGTAATTGTCGATTAAATGTTTCTCGTTAATTATCGTATGGTTTGGTTGATTTCTGTTTTAAAGTAAATTACTTTGAGGATCTGCACACTGAGAAAAAAAAGTAGTTACTTCAATAACACGCGTGTTATTGTAGTCTTTTTACTTCGATGAATATCAATGTATTCTTTTCAATAGTATGAAATTTAGAAGCAAATCGCGATGTATTTGAATTGTCTATCATGAAATGATTGAAAATAGTATTTGATTCGATACCGTATATTATTATTCGTAATATTTCTTTTTTCCTTCAATCAGATATGTTGTTAAAAAAATTTGAGAAATGTATTGATTTATACTGGAATTGGTTTGAGGCCATATCTTATATTTTTGAAAACATTGATGGTCAAGCTATTGGCTTATATATATGATTGGCGGAAGTGACTTTTGCTATTGAAATTCAATAGTATTAAATATTAAATTAAGTTCATATGATATTGGCACTATTCAATAGTACATATTATCGAATCAACATATACTTTTTTTGTTTCGACAGGATTTTTTTCTCAGTGCATCTCTTATTTTATCCATTGGAATATTATCTGTATCGTTTATATGAACGATTTACGCTTATACTTTTTTGCAAGAAGTTAATTCAAAAAGCTCACTCACAAAAGCATGGTCGCAAACAGGAACACTCGTAGCGGTCACGGGTTTTTATTTAGTCAATTAATAATGCATACCGTAATATTCGTTATTTTCAATAGAACATCGTGGCCACGAAGTTCGCCGGAAGAAGCGACGATGGCGGACCGTTTAAGGATGTTCTGGAGGTACAATGGGAGACAAAAGTACAAGAAATTCGAAATCCATCAATACATGGCAATGAAAGCCATTCATGAGTATATTTTGCATTAAACTTTTGCGTATACTGTACCCTCTGTAGCTATATTCAGTGGTCTACGCTTGTCGCGTTTCCATGCTAGTGAGAGACAACACGATAAATTTAACGTTTTGTAACAGTTTATAATTTTTCTGCTCTGTAACTGTTTAGTGAATCCTTATAAATTTTGAATATAATTAATTACATAATTTTTACTACATATAAAAAAAAAACTGAAGTTTCTAGTTGCGTTTTTTCAAGGTTTTAATAGGGTTTGAAGTGGAATTTTATGAATTCTCCATAAGAAGACGTGTTAAAATGTGCGAAGTTCAAGTTGCTATAATTCTTAAACGGTGCAGTGAATCGAACCCAAACTTTGGTAATTGCATTAATTTAGTAAGAATTATATCTTGTCAAATTTTCAAAAATTTTGTTGCGTTTTTATATACCTCCAGAACATCCTTAATTCGGGGTGTTTATTCGCTCGACGAGTAACAAGATATCCAGAAACAAATTGCGCGGCCGACAAGCCGCATGATCGAAGTGAACGATCTCCGTGGCTGGGGAGAAGAAAAATAAAAGTGAAACACCCGTCGAAACATTGAGCGTGGAAGTCGCTAAATAATCGATACAAATTGACCGCCATGACGCGACGCGACGCGGAGCGATACGGCGAATAACACAGTGGAAAATGAATTCGTTCGCACGGTACAATTACGCCGCGTCGCGCGAAGATAGTCGCGCCGTATTACCGGATCGCAGTTGTACTTGCACGCAATAATGCGTGTCCGGCTGCCACGATTTCCATCGTGGGCTCGTTAATGAACTTTTGTTGCGAGTACAAGTCATTATCGCGTCGTTTCCGTGGTGCTCCGTAATCTCGATATGCTAATGCTTGCAACTTCTCAAGAGCTCTCTCTCTCTCTCTCTCTCTCTCTCTCTCGGTCGATCTGCACGAATGTTCCTCCGAGCTACATACGCGCATACCTACTCGTGGTTACCTGCGCACGTATGTCTCGAAACGACTGCGGTTTTTTCCGAAGGTACCATTTCGGTCGGGTGCGAGAGGCGCTCTTGCAGTTTCTCACGTGTCTCTTGCATCTGAGCACTTCCTCGTTGTGGTCACGGACCACGGGTACCCGCAATGTTTGGACAGGGATTTATATCATTTTTCGATACTCGCTCGTGGCGATCTTTCCTCGTGTTCGTGGGAGTTTGCCAGATCGTGTTATGTACTCCGACGTTCGAACACCTTTGATTAATTGGCAGAAGTTAGCGAGCCGATGCGCCTTTAAGAAATTAACCTTCGATTGCTGGGCTGCAGTCTTGGGCCAATCATGATTGCCGAAAACAGTTGAGTGGAGGAACGGGAAGTATGGTCACCGAATAAGGTTTAATGAAATTGGAATTATATCGTGAATTTTTATTTCAACAATTCAAGTTGATATTTGTAATATCAGCTGTGCAAATAAGTACTTTCCCCTATTTTCCAAATTCACTAAAATGTAATAAAATCTTGTCTGGAGACTCCCAATCTTTCTGCCAATTGTTCTTGCGTTTGGGTCGGATTTTTGTTGAGCAATTCCTTTAACTCACCGTCATCGAACTTTCTCGGTGCACCTGAACGATCGTCGTCTTCCGAATCAAAATTTCCTGCTTTAAATATTTGCTACCACTTTTTGCATGTTCTGTAAAATAGAGCGTTCTCTCCCAGTGCCGCACAAATCATGTCAATAGCTTCAACAGCTGATTTCCTAAGCTGGAATACAAAGAGTAAGCAGTGACGCAAATGATATAATATTTGAATAATTTGAAATATTTGAATAGGATTGGAAACTCTTAGAGCGCTCATCACGACTATTCTTAAAACTAAAAGAACGCTCTTTCAGATGGCACGAAAAATCGGGAAGTACATTCGAATTCGTCCGCGAAGCAAATACAATCTCCGCATCAACTTATGTACATCCCATTCCATACACTAAGAAAAAAATCCTGTCGAAACAAAGAAAATATATGTTGATTCGATAAGATGTACTATTGAATAGTGCCAATATCAGATGAACTTATTTTAATATTTAACACTATTGAATTTCAATAGCAAAACTAACTTCCGCCAATCAAATAAGCCAATAGCTTGACCATCAATGTTTTCAAAAAAATAAGAGATATGGCCTCAAACCAATTCCAATCGATACATTTCTCAAATTTTTTTAACAACATATCTGATTGAAGGAAAAAAAGAAATATTACGAATAATGATATACGGTATTGAATCAAATACTATTTTCAATCATTTCATGATAGACAGTTCAAATACATCACGATTTGCTTTTAAATTTCATACTATTGAAAAGAATACATTGATATTCATCGAAGCAAAACAATTACAATAACACGCGTGTTATTGTAGTAACAATTTTTTTTTCTCAGTGTAGGAGTGACTTTTTCCATATAAAAACTGACGTTCTATTTTCGTTTCTCTCTAGCGTTTCGCTTATGCAGCAATAGAATATTCATCTTCGAACTTCGATTCCAGAAACTGGAGTCGCAAACGGCCCGATCGGAACGGACCCGCTTGATTCGACTATCTAAAGTTGTTCAGCTTCGGCGCGTATTTGATTTCCATATCTAAACCCATTTCCACCTTACGGTCGGCGCGGGAAGTGCGTGGGACGCGGCCTATCTTTCGTGTCGAGGTTTTTCCATTCGTATTGAAATAAAGTATCCCGGTCGGATTGGTCCGTCCAACAAATCAGTCGCGTGCGTGCTCGCCAGTCGACAGCCCGTCCCAGGCCCGAGCGTGTACAGTTCCCCGGGAAAAGCCTGGTGAGCATCGTCGCCCGATCAAAGGAACGCGTGTTGGAACAAAGGTAATTTATTCGGGCCGATGTAAGATAATTGAAGGCGAAACACGAACGCTAAGGAACACGTGTCATTACATAGTTGTAGAGTGAAACCCGGGAACCCCTACAGCAACAGCGACGCAGCTCCTAACGCCCACGCGATAGAGCATGCTGCGCGCTGAGCGACTGATGATTGGCCTACCGCTTTTAATTGAAATATCCCGGACGTAGGTAACTCAAATGAAATTAATGCCGAAAGAATGCCGATCAACGTTTAGAACGGGAACGCTCGGGATCGTTTCGTTATTTACATGCTAAACTGGCAATTACTCCGAGCCACCGAAGTAATTGAACAATGGAATAGTCACAAACGCTTGTTCTCTCTCGCTCTCTCTCTCTGCCTGTTTAGATATGTAAATGTTTTAATTATGATGGAGGAGATCGTGCCTGTATTGCCAGATGAACCTCCAATTCAGCAGAGTTTGATACAAATGAAATAATGGATGTTGTTGTATGTGGGAGGTTTGAAATATAGTTTAAATCAAGTGCAACCCAATGATCATTTAACAAAAAGTAATTTATTAGGGACACAATTGTAAAGAAGAAACATAACACAAAATGTACGTGCGTATGTTGATTAGTGGAATATTTGAATGGGTTAAAACAATGAGATTTTACTTTGTGGAAAGAGCGATGAATATATTTCTGATAATATTTGTTATAATACGTGTTCACTGTTAGAGCGTGGTTTTACGTCTGAGGTACAATCTACATAGACGCATGTCATTATTAAGGTAATTGTACAGATGTCGCTTAGTTACATTACAATAAGTGATTTCTATATTATCGACATATATGTATATATATATATATATATATATATATATATATATATAATAACTTGCAGTTATACATATTTCCAACAGCGTACAGCACCGTATTTATCGGAAGAGTGATAATACGCTGGCCTAATAAATGAATATTTGTGTCGCGAAGGAACGATGCGCTATTATTTTATAAACAACTTGAATGTTGTTAAATCTCAGGTTATGTTTCTGTACATATACTGGATGCTTAACTCCAAATGGAGCAAATGTTTGCTCATTGCTGACATAGGCGTATTCCACATCTTTCCGCGAAATTATCGTTGAACTATCAATTTCAAATTTTCCTTTCCTCGGCATTGTATTCTAAGCATCGTTGGAATAAAAAGTGCTAAAGGAACCATGAATCGAAACTCAAGTGCATTCGTCTAAGATTCTAGTAAAGACGTGAACTAACTATGCAAATGTTTACAACACTAATTTTTTCCATATGACGTGTCTGATTTTTAAGAGTAACGCTAAACAGACATTTTTCTAAATAATGAATGTAAGCATTCTCCATAACTTAATTAATTACTACTAGACTGCGGATATTTATGCATTTAATGGCTTCTAAAAATGTTTAAAACATACGGGAATACAGAAGTCCACAGAATTTAATTTTTATTTATTTCAGATGTACAAAGACTACTATGTACTACTAAAAATGAGATTTTATTTGTTTCCACTTTCTTGAAATTTGCCTGCAGAAATGAAAAATTGCATAAACATCCGCAGTCTAATTATTACTATGTCACGGATGTTTTGCCAATTTGAACTTTCGTATTAGTTTATTAAAATCAGGATAAAGAAGATTCTCAACTTATCAACTAACAAAATTTGCCATGGTAAGCGTAGAGTAAAAATGTCATTAATATTTGTTACTAAACATGCGTTCTTGTATTTCAAAAACACTATAAATGCATAACGACCAGCAGTCTATTTATTACGTATAGATAATATTGCAAGAAATGCATGCATGGGGGGGAGGGGAAACATTTTTTTATAGTCTGTGTTTCACGACTTGAAGACAATTGAAAATATTTGTCACGTTTACTTTGTGGCACTAATAAAAATTCATTCTTTTATTCTCACGCTCGTATTGTAGGGTATCGCAAAATCTAAACTACTACAAGGATGCTTGTTCTAGCTCATATAATCGCTGTATTTCATTGGTTTGGCACTACACTGGGTTCATTATAGTTCATTGGCTCGTTTCGCCCATTAGCTCGCTTTAGTTCACTCGTTCGCTCTTGTCGCTCTATTTTTACTATTCCATTTCTATATTAATATCCTAGCGCCGTACACTTTATAATGCCTCAACGTTTTTACTGTAATAATTCTTCACTGTCTAATCTTATTTCATAGTTTGTATCTTTGAAGTATCGGCATTAACTTTTACGGACTATCTATTACATTCTTTTCACTTTCTGTATGATATAATGTTATAAAGTAATTTACGCAGTTACGACGAACAAGTAGTGGTCGAATGAACATCAAAAACATTTGAAGAATTTAAAAATCCTGATCACTATCGACTTATTAAAATGATCAAGACCAAAAATAAATGTCTGCATTAACTCCTGCATTTTGCAATTAATATAGGCAATCTTTATTTTACATAAAAATCCGTAGTCGGGTAATAAGTATCCTTTTGAACGGAATTTCATTCATGACTTTTAACAAATATCAGTAATATATGTATAACAAGATATATAATAATATATAATAAATATATATGTCCTATATATAATTATATATTTTTTAATTTTTAAATATTTATTATATATTTACATAATTCACAGTTCTTATTAACAAAAAAGTGTCTTTTCATTCTATTTGATTTAAACTTTATTTTTTTTGATTCGTTATTCCACTGTACATGGTTTTCTTATCACTATTTATTTTACCCCCTTATTTATTAAAATTGTCTGTTTGTTAAATATTGAATGTATACAACAAAAAAACGGTATTATTATTATTTTTCTAAGTACTATTATTATGATGCCATTCTTTGCCCAAATTGAAATTGCTTACATAACTTTGTACTTACTTACACAATAATTGTACGCGATGCCATCTATACAGACAATTGGATAGAAGTTGCCGGCAGTTTAACACATTCAATTTAGATGTCATCTTCCTGTGTCACGTATTACAGTGCTGTTGAATTCTAACCAGGAAAAACGAAGATTGTCACATTTCTAACGAAATCGTTCTTATCAATAGTTCATTCTGAAATGAAACAACATCGATTGAATTCATTTCAATATAAAAGTTAAGTAAACTTCTATGATGTTTACAGAGGTGTACACATTTATTCTAGCCCGCCTTGACTTAACCACATGCTCCATGTAATAGCAACTCATGACAATAGCTCTCATACTAATCCCCATTTAAGCTACCTGTGAAGTATTAGATTGCTATTTGAAGAGTTTAAATGAGCTAGGAAGAAATATTTCATTTTCGAGTTAAAATAGCTCCGACTGCAAAGGGTTAAGTTTCTCCAGAGAACAATTCATTCTTTTAATATTAAAAA
>CM052280.1:2951206-2995271 GCA_028455765.1 Lasioglossum oenotherae
ATCTCGGCGTAATCGGTGAACATACATAGAAAAAAAAGCGAAAAAAAGGCACATACAGATCGAATTGAGTAACCTCCTCCTTTTTCGAAGTCGGTTAAAAAAGCATGAAGCGGTCCCAAAGTTTTGCGTGATCGAGTACACCGTTGCGTCAGTGTTTTTCTCATGTGAAGTCGTTTCACTCTTGTGAGAGCTTCGGTCATCCTCTCCCTCATTCAATTCCGTCGAGTTCACGTCGAGAGATCGGAGAGGGGTTACAATAGGAGGACAGTATCGTGGCGGGAAAGTTAAAGGACAGTTGACGGGACGCGGCCGAGAATCGTCATCAATTTCGTAATCGACAGCGCGTCACGTTAAATGGATCTTCATTAATGACATAACGCAGGAGGGTCCCGTCATATCTCTCTCTCTCTCTTTCCCTCTCCCTCTCCCTCTCTATGAATGCGTCGGTCAACGACGCATAGGTATCGTGTTACATTGCCTTGTATCGGCATTATAATGCCCGGCTGGCCAGTCCGGCCCGGTCCAGTCCGGGAACCCCTTAATGGACTTGATTGATTTTCGTCGTGTGCCCGAATCACTGGACAGACGCATTAGATTCGAACGGGCCAGCCACGAGGACGTGGTCTTCTTCTTGTCTCATCTCGGTGGCTTCGCGTTGTCTCGTCCTCGCAACGCGTTGGCAACTTGACGGGGCTTATCCATGTCACAGACACAGTCGTTCTCACATTCAGCTCGCTTGTCGAAGCTTGCCATCGGGACTGACCGTTCTCTGACTCCGCTTTTTATAATGTTTTTAGGCCCGAGACTATGGTACATTAGATCCACCATTCTATTAGCCTACACTTTTTATTTAATTGTTTTTATAGATCCTACACTGAGAAAAAAATCCTGTCGAAACAAAAAAAATATATGTTGATTCAATTAGATGTACTATTGAATAGTGCCAATATCATATGAACTTAATTTAATATTTAATGCTATTGAATTTCAATAGAAAAACTAACTTCCGCCAATCATATAAACGAATAGCTTGACCATCAATGTTTTCAAAAAAATAAGATATGGCCTCAAACCAATTCCAGTATAAATCAATACATTTCTCAAATTTTTTTAACAACATATCTGATTGAAGGAAAAAAAGAAATATTACAAATAATAATATACGATATTGAATCAAATACTATTTTGAATCATTTCATGATAAACAATTCAAATACTTCACGATTTGCTTCTAAATTTCATACTATTGGAAAGAATACATTGATATTCATCGAAGTAAAAAATTACAATAACACGCGTGTTATTGAAGTAACTACTTTTTTCTCAGTGTACAGTCACACTACAGTGTGTATCAGAAATTTAGAGACGCACCCTATTATTTTAAAAATTATGATTACTACTAGAACTATTCATGTATGGCACTGCAGGGCAAGAATTTTTAGCCAAAATATGAATTACTTGCTTTTCTTGTTGTTCGTAACTTCATATCGTACACCAGTGGCTATATTCATTATAAGAGTGAAGTTAGCAAAGTATTTAAAGACTCAACACGAAGATAGCCATAGAATTGGTTGTTTCAGAACGAAAACGGAAGAGAAGTAAATAGAATGCCTGTTAGAATACCAGTTCTTTAATTGCTCGTCAATTAACACTTTGCTGGCACGAGGGCTTCACCTTGCAATCAGGTCTCTCGAGGTCTCCCGGAACACCAACAAAATTTCTGATTATCGCTCCTATACTGTACGAAAAGTTGCATACAGCTTTTTGCAAATTGCACACCTGAATGTGTATCAGTAAATTTTTAGGGAATTTTAAGAAAGCCCAAGTGCGATACTTTGTAGTCTGAGTAAATGTGATATGTACCACTCAAAAGTTAACTCAGGATCGTATGCTCAGAGCGCCGTAGAATATTTTTTGGCGTACAGTAGCTTCACATCGTTGAGAAATACGTTGATCTTCACGTGACCTTCAATGAGAAAATCATGTTGGTATGGGGAAAAGGTATGTAAAAGTGGCCGAGTTGCATTGCTTTGTGGAACTAGCATTTACTTAGATTTCGTGTAATTTATACTATTAAATAAATAATACGTTATAATAAATAACAATATGTTCAATAAAAAATTAAGCGAAACCAAAAATATGAAACTAGATATGTGCTGTTGTGAACGTGGCATTACAGTAACGTTGCCAGAGTTGGGCAAAAATGTTATCTAAATAAAAATTTCGAATAAAGTCGGTTTAAAATCCACTTGGAAAAAACCCATTTATCCGAAATTTTTATTCAGATAAAATTTTTGCCCAACTCTGGTCATTGCACAATGGCGCGATGCTTCACAAGCTCTAAGGAGAATCATGAGCGGTGTTTGCCTTAACTGGTTGTCTCGTGTAATCGCGAGCATTTGCAGGTAACACTGTAATTCAAGATTACACTCGTGCAATTCAGAAGAGACCCGTATCATTTCAGACGCGTTTTCAGTAGGGGAGACTCCACTGCTGATTAGCATAAACGACTGTCATTACGGTCCCGCCAAAGTCCTCGATCGCCTCGGTTTCGCACCTTCATTCGGGACAGCATACGATTTCATAACGATCAGCTGGGTAACCCTCCGACGACCATGTAATGTGATGTCCGTGGAAAAGAGACACGCACGGTACACGATCGCTTTTGTCTCCTCGTCCGTGCGAATAGCTGAATCGAGTCAATTTGTCTTTCGAACGTGACAGGACGGGAATTCAAATCCTTGCGCACGGAAATGGCGGCACGGCTGAAAACGATCCCAGCAGGTGCATAGCCAGTGAGTTGTAAACTAGGCGAATCAAACACACTTTATTTCGCCAAGTAAGCGCTATTCGCTATTACGACCGGTTGTTACGCGTGTAGTATTCGACTAATGGAAGGGATTAGCGATCTACTTTACCTTCTAGCCATGTACGCATGCCTACCCCACCCACTTTCTTGCGATACTTTAATGTTCCATTGGCAGCTCTATGACCGTCAATTATTGTGTTGATGGGAAAGTAACGTCGTCAGTTCTTTAACTCGCTTAATTACCGTCCGAGCTCGAAATGTTGCATTGTTGACATAGCATAACACGAGGGACGCGTTTCCATCTGTACAAGTTTTAATAGATATTTGTCAAATTGGAATTTATGTATGTGGAAAACAATTAAATTCGATATTGTATTTATTCGAAAGTTAACCCTCTGCACTGTTATCTCGACATTTTGAAATTACCAGTTTAAATATGCATTATATTTTATAAGCCTGTACTTTACCGGACTCAAAATTTGTGTCTCTCTCCTACGAATTATGATGTATTTTTGGTATGTAATCCAGTAGATTTGTACCTGACGCGGATGCAGATCGAAGTTTGGATCCTCTGGAATCAATAGTTGAGGAGCTATGGTCGCTTAAAGTTGAGCATATTTCCAGTTTTTTGACAGGTAAGGGCGCCGCCATATTAGTTTGTAGTGACGCTCGCAAGCTGCTTACTGAGTTGGTTAGTAGTAGGTCGAGGGGGGGGGCGGCAACGTAAGCGGCTCGCGGCCGTCACTACAAACCAATATGGCGGCACCCTTACCTATCAAAAATGCTCAACTTTAAGTGACCATAGCTCCTCAACTATTGATCCTAGAGGATCGAAACTTCGATCTGCATCCGCGTCGGGTACAAATCTACTGGATTACATACCGAATACATCATAATTCGTACGAGAAAGGTACTAATTTTGAGTCCGGTAAAGTAAAGTTTACCCTTTTGTAATATTAATTTTATATATCTGAATAATTGGTCCAGTAGTCAGCTATTTAAGGCCAATATTTAACCATCATTCTTAGCATTAATGTGCTATTTTTTAAATTTTTTATATGAGGACAAGAAGCTACACATTGAACGTAACATTTCTTCCGACCTAGAATATTTCCATTCCCTATGATTTTTGAAATTTTATAGATATGAAATTGGTATAATACCTCATATAATATCTAAATGTTTAGTAATTGATTAGATACAGACATATTTAATAATGTAAACAATATATTGAATAGTTAATTTTTAGTGGCGTCTCAGAGTCACCATTCGAGAATTACCCCATTCAAGGAATTGACAACATATTTCAGGGTCATTAAAATCGGAGAGAAGTACCCTTTTGAAAATAATTAACCATACGACCGTAAACTCAATGCAAAAATCTTAATTTATAATTTTACTTTGCATTATGTATTTAATCATTTCCTAGTTATTCTAAATTATTACTTGATTGACCCTATCCAGGATACGATATAGGAAAACATGAGCAGTACAAACGTTGCAGTGTAGTCGTATTCTGAATCATAGTGTTATATACTCTACATATAATTAGAATCATTTCAAATTCCGTGGGAAACGAAACCTCTACGGAATTATTTAAGAGGCTAAAGGGGCGTACATTAAATTACAGAACTATACTATTACATGAACTTTTGAGTAAGATCTCCATTTTGTAACATATAATCAAATTAAAACTATATCTTCCTATCTCTGTACAATTTTTAAATTAATTGCTATTTAATTATTGTCTCCGAAATTAATAGTAAGAATACTAATATTCTGTTGGAAATATTTCAAAGACAAAAAGATGACATTAACTATTTTTTTGAGGTTGGCCTGAAATAATAAAATATAAAACAAAATTGCTTCATTTTTCAAATCATGCTTCAAATCATGCTTCAAATTTTTGTGAGTCTAATGGAAACACAAGGACAAACAAAATGAGACATGTGAATAACATATAACTAGTATTATTGAAACATGTGATCGAAATTGTGTAATTACATAATTTGAGAGAACGATTTTTTGTACTTCATTTTTGTTTTTGTACATTATTATTGCATATATTCAGCAAACTGCGCATTTTATACATTTATGACAAAAATGGTTACGTACAATGGAAAGCAGTGAACATATTAAAAAGATTTAAAGACATCAGTGTATTAGTTTCAACTGTATAAAATAATTAAGAAAAGAAAAAATTGTCTATGGGATCCCTGTTTCTTGCAATTAATGTAGAAATTTTTTAGTTTGCATAAAGATCCGCAGTCCAGTAATCAGCAAGAAGAATATTTCGAAGGTCGAGCAAATAAAGTGGCATGAACGATGTCATTAGCGTTACCGCGGGGAAACATTGTAGAATTCATATGCATAAATAAAACACGTGAATTACAAATAAAGGTGAAATTATCATTTATGAGAATCATCGCATGCTCGACACTCGTAATGTTTCTTTAATTGAATTGAATTTTATAAATAAAATCCCGCCTACGGGATACCGTAAACGTGTACACATGTTAACATAAAACTTGAGGAGGAAAAAGAGGAAGAGATCTCTGAAGAGTTCCAACAATTTCTCTTCTCGGATGTTGAGCTTTTTGAAATTAACGGGCAGCACGGATGAGGAATTAAATCAGATAGGGCGATAACGAAGTTGCGAAATATAATTAAACCACAAAAGACTAATTAGGTAATTCGAATTCGAGTTCGTTATAAATATTATGCGTATCTCTGTGTCTCGGAGAAAATTGAACATTTCATTGTATACAGTCCCGATCATTATAATAAAGAAATAATTACGAAAATGAGGGGAACGAACGATGAAGGGAGGGTTGGAGATTGGAAGAGCAAGGAGAATAAAGAAGAATACGAACGTTCGTGACCAAACCACATGTGGTATCTTGTGATTTATTTCGCTGATGATGGATACATTCGATAGCAACCATTCTTTCCAAAGTTCAGATGTTGATTTGACTTTTTAACAGCAGATTTCCATAAGACAAATCTAATTACTCGAACATGTTTTAACATAATTTATTTATAACAAGCGCACTGAGCTTAACAAGTATCATTTCATATAATTTTGTATAGTTTTTATACGAAAGTGTATCTTGAAAACACTTGATTCAGTTGATTCTCAGTAGTTCATTTGATAATGAAAAAATTGAACAAAAGTTTCTGGAACCATGCATTAACCAGAAAAATGAAAACATTCAATTATTAAATAAAGACAAGACAATGTTTCTTGTATTATTTTGATCAAAAACTTTTCGGTGACATAGCTTAGAAGAATACTTAAATATTTTAGTAAACAATGCATATAATAAAAAGTAGCATTTGCATATTATCGCTATGAGCAGTCTTTATGCAAAATAAAATTTTTTTATCTGAATCGCAACAAACTGGAGTGAAACAGATTATTTTCTTTCTTAATATGTTTAATACCGGTTGAAAAGAAAATATAATGGTATTTTTAAATTCTTTTAATGTATTTTTACTGTTTTAAATTGCACCTACTCATTTTTGTTATGCGCTACTGTGCAAAAGAAAGAAGCATCCAGTGTAATTATAAGATATAATAATAAACAATATTTTTATGTAGAAATTGTATTGTACAATGATTGATTTATTGCATTTAAAGTATTAGATAATCCGCAATAACACATATTCTCAGAACTATTCAAACCTTTTTCAAGGCTTAATGTGTTCTTATTTGATTTTTTACGCTTTTCCATCAAATATGACCGGGTGCTTCTTCCTTTTGCGCAGTAGTGCATAAGATTCTCTATCAAATAATTAGTATTTGAAGAAATATATATAGTATGAAGTATAGTATGAATATATAGTATGAAGAAAATATAATATAATAGATAAAAAGGATTTCACGAAACAAGCGAAACGGGTAAAAGCGAGGAGAACGATGAAAATAGTTTTGCGAGAACTTTATCTTATGGCAAAGTACTGTTTTTGTATCCGGTTTTATGAAAGATAAGGCGTATGAGGTTGTTGCATTCCGTGTGTTACTTAATGGAAAAATTTTATTTGTCCTGCAACCCTGGCTAACTGCGCAACGCAATGATTGTCCGGAAAGGGGCGGAGGACTACTATAATTAGGGTTCGTGCGATTAAGAATAATGCCGATCTTCGTATCTAATGCCTGTTCGTAATTAGTATGCCACTAATAAAAGAGAATTTTTCATTTCTCTCTCCTCGACGAACCGCGCGCATTCAGTCTGCCCAGGGTCTCTCCGGTGCGCCTCTGAGAGGGAACTTCTCAAATGAGAATTGCTACTTCATCATTTGGAAACCCTGCATCGCTGATTACTGTTATCTAAAATTCTTAGTCACGCAAGGATTTTGTTAACGCTGACAGAAATGTTCGGTCGTTTCCTTATTTTACTATAGCGAATTTATAAGTTCTACAGGTCAACGATTTTGTTCAATTCTTTTTATTGAAATACCATGCCCCCAGGCTTAGTCCTCATTAACGTTCCTCCGAATGAAATTATTAACACTATTAACACTAACCGTACCGGGTACAAAATATGTCGGATATACATATATTGTTCTACAAAAAGTTTTTACAAGACTGAATTTATTTAGATTTTTTCACAATTTTTATAATAAAACGTGCTCGAATAAAGAAATTTATTCAATAATTTTTAGTGGAAGCATCTTTATAATTTCAATCATTAACAAATAAAGAATGTGAAGGCGGTCGTTTGACCGGTCGTGGTTAGGTTAATGTTAAAAATAGTGAACAATATTAGAAACGTTAGAAATATTAGAGACTACGAATCTTTATGCATTCACGGCTACTGGAAATTTTCAAAAAAGGGTAGAATATAAAACTCGACAGAATGTAGTACAATTTCTATTCATTTCAGATCTGCAAATGCTACTACCACTGGAAATAAGATTTCTATTTTGTTTCACTTTCTTGAAATTCGTCTGCAAAAATTGAAATTTGCATTAACATCCGCAGTCTAGGAATGATTAACAATATTATTAACACTAACTGCACTATGCACGAAATATAACTTATATGTGTACAGGGTGTAAAGAAATGTTTAGTATTTTGGCGTGCATTAAACAAAATGTGATCTTGGAATTCAAGGTCAAGGACAATTTTGCGGCAACTTCATTTTACAGATCTTCAACGATCCGAATGTAGAAAACGCCTATGGCAGCCAAGACCAAACATTTCTTTACGCCCTGTACATTGTACATTGTTTTGTAAAAATTACTAGACTGAATTTATTTGGATTTCCCGCTATTTTCATAACAACATGTACTCGAATGCAGATATATGCGTAATAATTTGAAGCATCTTCGTAATTTCAACAATTGTAAAATTCAAAATGTGTGAATAAGCGTTGCACCTAATCGTAAAGAATTCTAATAGTAAACAACAATTCTTAGTTTAATCTACAGCTCAAACAAACTATATCGCTTTATTTTTAACATATTAATTTCGGAAACGTGTTACTTTAACATTTTGTTAAATTTCAATAATAATGTGACTCCGTTTTTTCCCAAAAATATTGTGTATCACTTGTTGAAAATGAAATGTATAAACTGTGGCAAGTACATTGTTAAAAAAAAAAGACAGAATACGAAGTAAAACATTTTTATCTTTCGATAGTATTCCCACTTACAATATTTATCGATCATTTTGTATTAACAATTGTTGAATGCTATCGGCGCTACAGGTCGATCATTAAATACAATAACAAAATTTTAACTAAGCAGTTTTGCTAATTTTCAACTAATCGACGTGTTTCGGTCATTGGTTTTGACCATTTTCAAGATTTAATTGAGTTGCGTCTGTAAGAAAAACACAATAATTTAACCGAAACGTCGATTAGTTGAAAATTAGCAAAACTGCTTAGTTAAAATTATGTTATTGTATTTAATGATCGAACCGTAGCGCCGATAGCATTCAACAATTGTTATTAACAATATTACGATCGATATACAAATTCTATTGATCATTTTGTATCTTCTATTTGTCGATATACTATTTTTACATAAAATTAGAATCCTAAGAGTGGATATTTACAAGAACATTCATAAAGTATTTCTTGATATACGTAATATAAACAGTTTTATTCGACCTTCAATTACGGACTTTGAACTCCATTCTCCCTTTTCCAATACACTGATACACGCCAATTTTGATGAGACCTTCTACATACATGACTTCAAACATTTTTTGATATCTTTAGTGGTCTGCCAGTTATAGGCACTCACCTAAAGGAATAGAAGTGTTGATTTGTCCATTAAAGTAGACAACGGGCGCAAATGAAATACGACTGAATTGTTAGGTGGGTCTAATTAACATTTGCGCAAAGTTTCGTGAAAATCGGCGTGTATCATAGTCGCCGGGGTTCCCTTGTCAGCTAGTGTTCAGTTAACCAGACATTGCTAAAATTTAATTTGTATAAATGTCGCATAACTTTTTTAATATTGATCCAAAGGAATATTGAAAGATTTAAAATCGGTCAACATTGCAATGAGCTACATACGTTTAAAGATAAGAGCTTAAGGATGAAAGTCGCAGGTTTTCAGCCTTTTCAGGACATTTCGCCCTTACGCGACCATCTTTAAACGTTTTGTAACTACATCCAGTATGCGTACAAGTTACCGAAATCTACAAAATGCATTTTTCAATTATCGTTTTACAGGCTCGGATAAAAAAGTTGACAAAACATAATTTTAAAAATTCTATATGGTTCCTACCAATTGCAATCTAAACAAATTTTTGTTCTCTTATTCTCTAGTAAACTCTAACAAGCAAGGTCTAACATGTTCAAAAAATTCAAGTCCTTAGGACCAATTTTAAAACGAGTTGAGCAATTTTTAATAATGTCCACTTAATATTGTCTCTGACTGTAAATGAAGTTCGGAGTTCCACTGTAGTTAGAGATATATGGTTAACATTTTACGCGTTTTTTTTTCTAGGCGCCTTATCGAATGGCCCATAGGCCGTTTAACTTGATCCAAGGGGCTTTTGACCATCGTATCCGGCTATACTCTTACTGACCGTAGCCTCGTAGAACAAGAATCTATCGTGATGTGGTGGCATTGTTACAATGCGGCGGTTTTGCTATATTCACGATCCCGTCTATTAACTTTCTCGTTTATCCTCATTCTTATCCTGTTACACGCGTGCATCCTCAGCTTTGACCCTCTACCCCTGTGCTCCGGCAACCTTTGGTCCTCTTTTTCCGGTGATCCTCCCGCCGAGTAGACGGTGCACGCACGCTCACCGAAATTTATGATTAACATATCGCATTGTTGCTGCCTCCTCTATTCTTTCGATTTACAAAGGAGAAGCAAATTTACGAGCCACGTCCCTCGCATTACCCCTTTATTTTCAGTGGGATCTCCGTCTACGAGGATCTGTTTATCGTCGAGGCTCGTTTCATTGGATGCCTCCTTCTTTCTTTCTTTCTTTCGCAACGATTTCAGCTCCACGGAGACGTCCACGTACGAAAATAGCGGTACCGGAGCTTAGGAAATGCTCGGGTCTGTCCTTAGATACCGTTTTACCCGTCCCCGAGCAGTTAGAACGCTATTAGACAGGCTCAGCCATCGACGAAACGACGGTGACAGCTGTTGCTGCACGGAACTACTGTCATATCAAATCAGACGACTCCTTGCTTTAACTACCGCGGTTAAGTGATCGAGAGGAAACACGTTCCTGATCAGTTCTAATCGATTAACACGTTCGCCGGCATCACTTGATTGGCTACCGATACTTACGACGTTTTATTAAATTGTGCGTTCAGCAGCGGATCTAGGCATCGGCTTCGTCAGCTGCAGAGGGTTGCAATCCCGCCGGATAGATGTCAGATTTATTTCAATCCTACGGTACTAAGAATTTAGTTCTTCAATCTGATATGTCTCTAATAAGGAAACAAATTTTACTTAATGGGATAATCAACTTTAATCACAGTAATTAAAATTTATTAACACAGGAGCCAATGTCTTTCTTGTTTTAATTGTCTTGTTAAGCTGAAATTAATACACCGATCTCCTAAAATCTTTCTAATTCGTCCGCTGCTTTAAATTGTACGTGCCCATTTTTGTCACAGATGCATAAAATACGCTGTCTATTTATGACATAAGTCATTATTACCTTCTTCATGAAATTTCATGTGATCGAAGGTTTTCCGAAAACATTATGAAAGCCTTGGCGAAGTGTTTGAAGCACCACGTAATTTCTTGAAAAATATTTGACACGTTCCGAATCCAAACCACTCGCATGACTATTTTGGTTTACTTTTTAAATTAAGTTGCAGTCTCATATAAAAACATTTACATCTTAAATTGTGAAAGGGGGATGACGTGGATTGTACACGACAGAAGAATGCTAGCTCGTTTCGAACCATAGTGAAATTTCCATTGTATGCGAGTTTTAAGAAGGAATTATTCATAAAATTTCGTGTATGTACCCATAGCTGAATATATTACATTTCTGTGTTTTTATACATATGTATATGTGTACATATACACTAATGAACAAATGAATGCAGCAGTCACGGATAATTCGAGTTAATTTATTGTACCTGATTTCTTAGGAACAAAGGGAAATTTTAGTAAATCCATCAACGGGTTAGTGAGGAAATCTATTATCGATCGATATGATCGAGCGAACATAATCTATAGAAGGTGTCGCGCTTGGCAAACAAAGACTTACAATATTACCTACATTATCATATTAGTATTTATCGTATAAAATTCTGGATAAATGAAGAACAATGATTTCAACAATATCTCATTACTAGACAGCGGATGTGTATGCATTTTCAATTTTTGTAGATAAATTTTAAGAAAGTGGAATGACATAAAATTCTATTTCTAATGGGAACAGCCTTTGCAGATCTAAAACAAATGAAAATTGTACAAAATTCTGTCGCATTTTATATTCTAGCCCTAGCCTTCTTTGAACATTTTCATAAGCCATGAATTTTTATAAAACTGGTCTATAAAACAAAATTTCAATACGGAATATGCATTTTTTTTAACTTATGGAGATTTCCAATGTTTTTAAACCTGTAAAATACATATTAATAATCAGAGACACAGCTAACATAATAATATAAACGTGGTACATACTCTGAAAACTTCAATCGACAATTTTATGCTTCCGGATTTCCAAAAAAAAATGGATTTTGCGACCAGAAATTCTGAAATAATTCACTGTCATGTGTAGGTACAATGTTCATGAATTTTTTCGTAATTTTTTCTTGAAGAAGAAGCAGAACAAACTTAAGACGGAATTAATAAAGCACCCTATAACTACCCTTGTGATAGGGGTATAATTTCGGGAGCCCTATTGAATGGTCCAACCAAAAATCAATTTGGTTTGGGGGCATTTTTTCAGCATCTTATCCGGCTGTACCCTAAAAGAATGAATGAGTGCAAAATATTAGAATCTTACATGCACAATATTGGTATTATTAAAATGATGTCGTATTACATTGTCGTAGTACATTTTCGGAAAGCTTCACGCGTCCATAATATGTGAAAAGTTTCTCGATCCCAGACGATTTGCTGGTTCGAGAGAACTATTTTCGCAGCGGCCGTCATTTACAACTATACATACATACACAGCGCGAGTAACATTGTAGCTTAAAAATGCTTTCGTTGGCATAGATCCATAAGCGCTCAGACCCTCGGCAGACGGGAGACAACGAACTTCGATATACATTTCTGTCTTCTTTATTTTTGTTTCATTCACGCAAACCAGTTTGCATATATCACGTTATGGCTTGTCCCGCTTTCGTGTAAAGTGTACGTTCTTCGCGTATCTTCCAACTTTGTTGCTTCCTTAGTATGACTTGACTTGTGTGTTTCATTTGTTTAGCTTATCTCGCTGTTATCTATAACTGTCAAAACGATTGGACATAAACGTTCCGTCCGTTCAATCCTCTTACCATGAATTAACATTTTTTTTATTTTAGCTGCCTATTCTATTATTTCAGTCTCTTATGAAACGACGCTATTCCCCCACGCTTCCGCCACGGCTCGGTCACGTGACACGTTCCATCTCTGTCGTGCGTGTGTCACAATGTCGCGTAACCATAACCACACTATAATTATAAGTAGACTGCGGATCTTTATGGATTTATGAAGAAATTGATTGAGTGAAATGTAAAACGATAAAGGATGTAACGAAGTCGGTAAGGGATGAAATCAAATTTTATTTTATTCCTATTTCCCATAACACTGTCCAACACCAAATTTGATTTTAATATGCTGTTGGGTCCTTGTTATAGATTTTTTTGCCCTGATTCCGAATCTGTCCTTAATTTTTCCTCCTATACGCACAGTTTTTGAAAAACATGGCTTTGGAAAAAAAAACATATTTTTCAACTTTAAACAAATATTGTGATGTTATTATAAAAGATATTTAATTGTTCTTTACAGCAAAAGATTCTGTAGACTTTCCCGAATACAGTGATATCCAGTATTAATGCATTATGATTGTTTAAACATGTTTAAACAATGATTAAAGACGGAGAGACACCACTTTTGCACGAATTTTTGAGGATATTTTGCAATTTATCTCAAAAAATAAGGGTCCAGCGGAAAATCGAACTATACCACGCGATAGAGTAGACTTTTGTCTTGGAAAACCACCCATTTAAGTTTGTGAGTTGTGTCGGGCGAAGATATTTTGCTTTCTGGTTCGAAAAAAAACGTCGATGTTACAAACTTGAAAGGGTGGTTTTTCAAGACAAAAGTCTACTCTATCGCGTGGTATAGTTCGATTTTCCGCTGGACCCTTATTTTTTCGTTGAATTGAAAAATATCCTCAAAAATTGGTGCAAAAGTGGTGTCTATCCGTCTTTAATCATTGTTTAAACATGTTTAAACAATCATAATGCATTAATACTGGATATCATTGTATTCGGTAAAGTCTACAGAATCTTCTGCTGTAAAGAACAATTCAATATCTTTTATAATAACATCACAATATTTGTTTAAAGTTGAAAAATATGTTTTTTTCCAAAGTCATGTTTTTCAAAAACTGTGCGTATAGGAGAAAAATTAAGGACAGAGTCGGAATCAAGGCAAAAAAATCTATAACAAGGACCCAACATTATATTAAAATCATAAAAAAAGTTGAAATTTGCTGGACAGCGTAATCAATACAGGATATGTTCCGCAGTCTAACTATTAGTGGACAGCTGTTGAATAAATAATTGTTGAGTAGACATTAATTCTAGGTTTACGGGTTTATTAGCACCGATAGTTTCGCGGGAGTTTCGTAAAATTTGGTGCACGCTCCGTTACGCGTTGTTATAATAAACTTCGAGCGTGCCTATTAATAATAGCGACAAATTAGATGCACGTGCCGCGTAATTTATAGATTCGTCAGAGCGAAACGATTACACTATAGCGTGATCTATGGTAACGGTGCTTCGCGTGTTCAGAATCTTTCACCCGCGTGTTTACCGAACAATGTTGCCTACGATTATTTTCTGATTTTCAAGTAGCACGTAGTCCGAGGCGACCTTCTGATTATTTTTCTTCGCTTTCGGATCGTGAGAGATCGCATGGTTTTGTAAATAGAACCGTTCCGTATTTATGAAGTAGTATTTGTTGTGAAGTCGTGCTGGGAGAATGGTATGGTTTAAAGTTATGTATTGTATACATCTAATTACTAGACTGCGGATCTTTAAGCAGTTATACAGCTTAAAAAAAATTGTCATAAAATGCTGGGGTATCAAATTCGACAGAATTTAGTACGATTTTTATTTATTTATTTTAATAAATTAATAATTTAAATTAATAATTTTTATTTATTTTGGATCTACACAATATATGCCAGTTTTATTTGGTACCACTTTCTTAAAATTTGTCTACGAAAATTGAAAATTGCTAGAGGTATATTCTACTCTAATGCATACATTTAGGCTAAATGTGCTATAACCCTTTATTCATTCGTGAACATTTTGATTCACATTTTAACAGCATGAGTCATTAAACATTTTTTTAAAATAAAAAGCGATTTCATGGGTACCACGATTCTAATGGGTTTGCTTACACATAATATGTACAAAAAATTAACTGTTCTTGTTTGATATGAGAGTAGCTATAGTCGACACTGATAAGAAAATATAAAATGATGAAATTGACAAGTATTTGCAAATTAACTGAACCGGCCAAGAACAAAATATATAAAAGTGAAACGCCTCGTAAAAGATTGATTTATTTAAACTGTGTACGGTTTAGTTTTAAACTATGACAGCGATTTTACAATTTCAATAATTGTGAAATATAATAAAAAAACCGGTCATTCGACCGTGCGCACTAGGGAGAGTAGCTAAATTTTATCATTTTGCGTCCGGTTAGTTTTACTTTGGAAACCTCGACAGGAAGGGTATTAATTGTGATATTTCACGATTTCGGATTAGTAAAAAGCTACCCAAACATGGAAATAGGCGTACAGAATTTTTTAACAATTCCCGTAACATCAGTATCGTGTAAAAGATCGTTCAGCAAATTGAAGTTTGTAAAGAATTATTTATGATCTTCAATGAGTCGGGGACAGCTCACCAGTTGGGCGCTAATTTCGATAGAAATATCAACAGAGTGAAGTGAAGTTATGTTACTTTTTAATTTTCATTGTTCGTGATAACCTTGCTTATGTTTTTTCAGTTTTTTTGTGATGAATCTAGTAAAAAATTTGGTTTTTTTTGGTAGGGGGGGGGGGCGCAAATTATAATTTTAGCCACAGGCGCAAGTTTTTATTGCCGCGGCTCTGCGCGTGGGTGTTCGGGCACGTGCTGTGAAAACTCCGGATATTATCGCACTTTCGCGGTCTTCTTCATCGACGTCGCGTCGCTTCCCGGTATTCCGGATTTTAGCTCTTAGAATCGTTTGATGCTTTTAGAAATCCGTTTATTTGATTAACCTGAGTGAATAGCACAATGTGGAAGATCCTCGATTTGGCAAATAGAGATGGCGAGACATGACTCAACATCGTTCCTCCAATTATACTTAATACTACGTTTATGGGAACCGTCAAAATAACGGCTTTTAATATTTTTTAATTTACGATTATTGGGACAACACGTTCATTTTTTTAGCATAAACAGTCAAATCTCGATAACTCGAGAACCTCTGTAAGACGAACATTTTACTGCACTTGAAAAACCTCTATAAATCGAAATAAAACTTCTTTGAACCTGAATTATTTTCCGGAAGTGTCGAAGCTAAACAAGCCAAAACAGCAGTAAATGTTTTATGAAGTTTCGTAGAATGATGCGATAGTATTGAAGAAAATATATTCTCTGCTTTGATTATCGTTGAAAATACAACAGATTGTCGAAGAAAAGGTGGACCAGAAGAAAAGAGGGAAAAGATTTATTAACGCAGAGTAAAATCACAGGTTTCTTTAATATGTACGAGCCTAACTCATCTCCAAAAGTGGAACTTTTCTTTCGTTAAAACTATCACAATCAGCAAAACCTTTTCGTTCTCTCTTACTCGAAGACTTCGATAAGTCGAAACCTCTATAACTCCAAGATTTCAGTTCTTCCCTCGAGATTCGAGTTATCGAGGTTCAACTGCATTATTTAAAAAATTGCTAAAAATTTGTATAAACACATTCTTGTTATTTTATAATGTAAGAGAATGCAGGATAATGGAAGGAAGGATCAGGGTTGAGGATGCAATGAGTGGGAGGAAAAATAGAAAGAAAAGAAGAAAAGAGAGCATGAATCTATCAAACTGAAAACAAAAATGTTAGGGAATAGAGAAAGTTGCAATCATTAGGCTTCTAATAATTAGGTTAAGAATATAGTGAGTAGGTCAGGGTAAGAGTAAGATGGAGAGAGAGAGAAGGTATGAACCGAATGTGTGAATAAGATAGATATGTAAATTTATTTTTTTCAGCATTGCAGCTAAGAAATGTGACTTGGTTAACAATAGCCTAAATAATCGTTAATTATTATATTATTATTGCTTTAGCATTGCAGCTAAGAAATGTGACTTGGTTAACAATATCCTAAAGCAATAATAATATAATAATTAACGATTATTGAAATTGTAAAGATGATTAAAAAGTTATTTAACAAATAATCTTTTTGAGCAGATATTTCTGGGAAGCGTGTGAGGGTTAATAACGTTCGAGCATTTCTTGAACAATTGAATTGTTCAAGTAATGCTAAGGGTATGTGAACAGGATTCAATTGGTCTGCGCGGAGAAATAAAGAGGATCGAATGCCATGTTTCCGGTGCGAACCTGTTTCTTCCAATGCGCATACACGCGTGTATTACTTTGTTGATTGCTTGTCTCCCAGATGGACAAGAGGCCACACGCGTACCAATTGAAGCTCTGTAAGAACTCAGCGCTGGGAATATTACGGGCGTTTCAACGAACTAATGCCTTTCACTTAACCCCCGCTTTTGTAAGTCTACTTAGAACGTCGCGGCGGTTAGGGTGATGCCGTTTCGTCTTCCTGATTCCTCCTCCACACAAGGGACTTGCGTCACACACAACCGCTTACCGATTCATTTGTCACTGCAGACTGCGGATCTTTATGCAAGATAAACATTTTCTTCGTAAATTATAAGACACAGAAGCCATATAAAAGTTCCTTGCTATTTTTAACAAATTTTGATAAATCGAAAATAACATATGGACCTTCTTAAATTTTCTCAATGTTTTTACCGTTTTAAATTACGTCCACCTATTTTTGTCATGAATGCGTAAAATCCGCAGTCTATTTATCAACTAATTTATCATATTCGATCATTTAATAGCGACACGTAACGATCAGGTCTGTAAGGTAGAGCATTCGTTCTTTCTAATGGAGAGGGTGGGTCATGAAATTGACATACACCAAACCATCGATATATGTATTCAAAATAAAAAATGTTCTAACTTGATTGCAGGGTACACAAGTTGCACGATAATGTGTTCCTACTTTTAATCATTTTTAATCAATTAAACATGACATAACATCAGTTTTGAGTTCTTGTAATGTCTTCAAAGTTTTGTATTATCTACATCCATTCGAATAAAACCGAATTTCTTTATTCAAACGATGAACTTCAATTTATAAAATATTTTTTATTATTTATTCTTTTTCGCAACAGATCATCGAACAAAAGGGAAAATATCTTATTCGTGAAAGTTTATTGGTTGAACAAAAAAATTGGGCTCTTTTTCACCTTAAAATATTGAAATTACTTTCTTGCCAACCCAACAGATTGCAGTAAAAATGGATTTACAAGTTTAATACAGAAATCGTGGTACTGAAACCTGAAACTGCTAATCTGTATTGTATGTAGTATATTTTCTCTTTGGAATCCGAAGCGAAATCAGCCTGCGAACCAATGGGTGTCCAATTGCTAGACTACTGATTTTACAAATTCTTTAAAGCTAGTTAAATCGTTTAAAGCTAGACAGATTCAAGGAATTTACAAACGCCAATGTAGGAGTTGCAGCTTATTCAAACCAGAAAGAAATCGCTTCTAAGAAGCAACAACAGGATTTCCTAAAAATGAAATGAAATAAACTTATATTTTGTCGTTATCGATGTATAACCATTGGAGAGTATATAGGCATACAATAAATATAAACTCTCTACTTCTAAAAAAAAAAAAACAGAAGTTGAAATCACTGCAACTGTAAAATAAATTGCAGCGCAAGTGATTAACGGGCACAATTTTTATGTCGCGTAAAGCCTCGCAGTGAAACAATTGCAAAGCTGAACGAGCCAAGATCGATCAGCAACGTTTCCAAATGTAAAGCAACAAACATTGCACGCGGCGGGGTGTGCAGGAATTTAGCTACGTCCGCAGACGCAACAAACACCAATTCCCACGAGGCGAGCAGAAAAAATGGCCGCGTGCGGAGAACACGTTTGCGCGTCTCGAGCCTCGGTAAATCCCGGACTCCATTTTCCGCCAGTTAATGGATTTACGGTACAGTTACATGAGAACGGAAAACAACTGTGAGGCGCGATCGCCGGGGGGGCAGCAAGACGGGGGCGATGATCGAGTAGTTGAAGAAGAGGTGGTGGACCAGAAGAAAAGAGGGAAAAGAAAGAGGAGAAGAAGGAGGATGTTAAGCTGCTTACGGTTCCTCCAGGTGAGCCGCGTCCTTTTCGGTGAGTCGTTACTTACCGAATTACGCCCATTTAGCTGCGCGTTGCTCGTCCGTGGCGAGTGTCGCGGTTTACAGGGTTAAAAGAATTCTTCAGCTCGTCCGGTGAACCATCAACCGGGCGATCGAAGCGATTTAGAGAGGCAGTTTATAGGGGCTATGTCCACACAGGAACCTGTAATCCGATTTCGCGGATGTGTGCGTGTGGGTGACGTTCTGGTGGTGACACGGGTGTCCCCTATTCCTGGACAACTCTCTCTCTCTTTCGCCTCTCTCGAATTATTTACTGATTTCTTCACAGGTCGCTGCTTCCTCGCCGATCGTCTTTGACGCCGCGTGCTTACAGAGTCTCCGACCCTCTTCATAATCTTCAGTCCTGGTAATCCGACAGGGAAATTACTTAACGATCTAGCCATCACTTCCTGCGCCGCGCGCGCTGATGTTCCCTCTCCATTTTGCAACCTCGCGGCACCACCACATTTTTTTCTCTCTCTCTCACTCCGTCTCTCACTTTGGTCGACCTTTTTGCGCCTCGACCCATGCAGAATTTGTTGATCTCTCGTCTCCGGCAGCCCCGGAGACTGCTCAGGATTAATGGATCGCTTGATGCGCTTCTAACCTCTTTGCTGCACGCGATGCACGAGGCTTATTGGCTTCGGTTTTGCCGTTCTGCGGTTTACGTCTTCATTCGGTGCGCTCGGTTCGCGTTATTGTCGAGCCGGATACGCTTGAATAAAGAGATCTGCGGTATCACTTGTTGCTGCCATTTCGTTCGAGCATTCCCGGATGTGATCCGCAGCAATTTAATTTGAATCGTGCACAATCTTTTATTTATTAGGAAAAGTACCATATGGAATTCTGCCTAGCCCCCGCGATCTTCCAATTTCATATTGTAACGGGATGCTCCATTTACGATTCTGATCGTTTCAATACGTTCGTTGGATGTTTATTTTTGATTCTTTTAACGCATACGTTGATACTCAAAGTTGTCTACGATCTTTAATAACATTGCAGTCTTCATAATTTTAGCAGATATTTTTATAATTTTTACTCAAGTGCCGAAACGAATACCCAATTAGCACAAAGACATTCTCGTGACATTCTGTGCGTTTCGGGGACGTCCGATGTACGTCCCTGCCGGACGTTCTGTACGTATAAGTCCCCTATACATCCTCGTTACGCTCTATAAATGTCGTAGGAACGTCCCATTTACAAAGTCTGACGTCCTTAGGAGGTCCTGTGTCGACTAAATTGCGTATCGTAGGGATGTTCTGGAGGTATATACAAACGCAACAAAATTTTTGAAAATTTGATATAATATCTTTGATATTTGAAGATACAATCCTTACTAAATTAATGCAATTACCAAAGTTTGGGTCCGACTCACTGCACCGTTTAAGAATTATAGGAACTTAAAGTTTGCACATTTTAACACGTCTTCTTATGGAGAATTCATAAAATTCCACTTCAAATCCTATTTAAACCTTGAAAAAAAAACGCAACTAGAAACTCCAGCTTTTCTTATATGTAGTAAAAATTATGTAATTAATTATGTTCAAAATTTATAAGGATTCACTAAACAGTTACAGAGCAAAAAAATTATAAACTGTTACAAAACGTCAAATTTATCGTGTTGTCTCTCACTAGCATGGAAACGCGACAAGTGTAGACCACTGAATATAGCTACAGAGGGTACAGTATTCGGAAAAGTTTAATGCAAAATATACTCGTAAACGGCTTTCATTGCCATGTATTGATGGACTTGAAATTTCTTGTACTCTCGTCTCCCATTGTACCTCCGGAACATCCTTAAACGATTGAGGGGACTTGTGACGGGAAAGGGACGAAACCGTGAAAGTAACTATAATGGTAGATTTTATCTTGTCCGTTTGGCCCAACGGAATCGCGTCGAATTCGTGAATTCGTTTAACTATCTAAATTCGTGTATCTGGTCCGAAACGTTCTTGTACGTTTCGCTCGGAACCGCTGGCCTTTCATACTTCCTTTATTTCCGTGCAATCTTATCTGGTCCGATATAGTGAAAAATGGGGCTGTTTCTTTTCAGCCGACCCTTGTAGGTCTCTCCAGGCTGGAGACGTAAAAAAGACGAGAAAAAGAACGACGCCACCTCCCCGGTTAGCTGAAAGTATACATCTCGTGCGATTGTATACATAGCGCCGCATACACTGGCTCTCCTAAGTATCTGCTCACTCCGATTTCACCGTTTTTTTCCAAAAATGTGACAAGTGTTTTGAGAATCCTAAAAGCCAATGAGCGAACAGAAATATTACAGGGGATTCAAGGCGATCGGTCTCTTTTCTTCATTAATATGTTGATTGCCAAACTATCACCTTGAAGAGCCGCACGCAACCAATGCAACTTAGTTAATGAGACCGAGATTGCAGAGTTAATTATGCAGCAAAGATATATGCAGATTTTATCACAGCGACTATTCGTTGAATCCTGTTGGATTTCAATGCAAATGAAACTCGATGCTCGCGAATATGGTACGACCAAAATAAATTTTCAACGATAAGGCCAACTCCTGCCAGCCATTCGTCATGAACGTTACAGTCAACAAGCTGCAAACGCGTTCATCGCTGTGATAAAACAGTGTAATAACCATTAATACGAATATTCTCTGCATGTTACATTTAATATCCTTAAGCACGTCACTTGAAATTTCAGTTCTTAATTGTGCAAGTTAGATCGTTTAATTTTTATAATGGCTTCGCGATACGCTTAATTCAATATTATCAATATACAGGATGTCCCAAAATGTTGTATTTCCTTGAGAAGGATTCCTAAGGTTATTTAAATGTTCTCCGCGGCTTCGTTCAGGAGTTATTATCGAAAAACACGGACCACTCAAAGCATTGATCGAGCCGGAATCCGCCAGCGCAGCGTTTGGACGCAAAGGAAAAGGTTACTTCTCCTGTAGATTGCAATGATATTTCTTATGGAGACTTAAACGAGAAGAAGCAGAAAGTAAATTGAAAATGAAAAATTACATTCCCAACTGGAACTATTAATTCGAAGAAACAATTGTACAGTATATAAATCTTTCTTCTCGAACTTATCATGGCATCTTAATGCACCTACTTATTCAGTAAGCAGGTGTTAAAATTATACTGGAGTGAATTCATCGGTATTTTAATGTCCCGCGAATTACCTCGAAAGTAATGTAATCGAAGTCCGCAGTTTCGAATATGGTACATTGATAAAGGTGGAAATGGTTGGTTTTAATGGTCTGCTCATTATCGTGCAACATTGAAACGATCATTTTCAATAAGATTCAATGAGCACGTACCCCGTACGGTAGCGTATAGTGAGTCGTAAGTTTCCTCGACGGTGTACGCGTATTTGCGTTTATCAGCCGATAAATTATACTGCGAGATCCCCTAATTAATTTGTCCAATTAACTGGTCGCGTATTGGCCACTATGTCGCGGTACGGTCGGATAGGGACCGCTTTTCTTTAACGAGAAAGCTAATTAACGCGTTACACCTAGCCGGAGCACCGCTTCATAAATCCGATCGTGTTAGCCGATGAAGCATTCCCTCGTCGTGTTGAAATATGAAATCGACGAAAAGACCCTGAATAACATAGTCACGGGCCAGTGGCTACGTTACGGAACGTACGCCGGTATTTTTAAACGTCTCCGTTGCGATTCGAATGAATCACGAGCGCGTTGAACGCGAATAATTTTGCAAGTAATCGACCCACTCAAACGCCGCTTTATAATCGACTCCCTATTTTCGTATGCACGCCTGTATTACGCCGGTTGCTTTGATTGTTGATTTTTTTTTTGTATATAAGCGACGCGACGCCCTAAAAGTAGAAAACAACGACTAAATTATAAAATATAAATGATTATATATTAAAGAAATGCGAAATTTAAGTAAAAATTTAAATGTGTCCACAGAATTAATTCCACTAGTGTATACTGAGAAAAAAAAGTAGTTACTTCAATAACACGCGTGTTATTGTAATTTTTTTACTTCGATGAATATCAATGTATTCTTTTCGATAGTATGAAATTTAGAAGCAAATCGTGATGTATTTGAATTGTCTATCATGAAATGATTGAAAATAGTATTTGATTCAATACCGTATATTATTATTCGCAATATTTCTTTTTTTCCTTCAATCAGATATGTTAAAAAAATTTGAGAAATGTATTGATTTATACTGGAATTGGTTCGAGGCCATATCTTATTTTTTTGAAAACATTGATGGTCAAGCTATTGGCTTATATGATTGGAGGAAATGAGTTTTGCTATTGAAATTCAATAGTATTAAATATTAAAATAAGTTCATATGATATTGGCACTATTCAATAGTTCATCTTATTGAATCAACATATATTTTTTTTTGTTTCGACAGGATTTTTTCCTCAGTGTACCTTTATGCAATTTCCCATTTTCATGATTTTCTAAAAGTTTAGAGAAAAGTCTGTTTCGTTGATAAGAAGTGTACGAAGGCTATACTAAGAAGTAATCACTATACTGCGGATCGTTATGCAACATAAAAATTGCCCAAGTTAATTGTAGGAGACAGAAGTCGAATAAAAGTGCATTTTTTCTTGTAATAATGGTAACACGTTGACTATGATGCACCAACATCATTCACTTCTTCTAATGCCTTTACGGGTTTGTAATTCGACCAATCTATTTTTGTGATAGACGCTTAAAGTCCGCAGTTTATACCAGAGTTGCCAGTCTAACAAGGGAAGGACCCCAAGTGTCCGACTTCGATTTTGATAATTTTTTGTTTCAAGTTAATCCTTAACTGCTATTGTGTAGTAAGTCTGTAAGACCGGTCTAACGTTTTATTAATTTTCAACAGATTCTTTTTTCAATAGAATTTTTCAATAGATTCCAATGTTAACCCTTTGCACACATTTTTCATATGTCTATTTTATATGATTTTTACAATTTTATCAATATAAAACTGATATAATAAATCAAATACTTTGAACAATGGTACAAGAACTATTAATAGCACCACCGAGTCACCACTCGAGTGCAAAGGGGTCAAAATTATTGATGGTTTATGTGTGTATAGTTTGTTAGAAAGGTTCATTTACTCTGAACGACTTTACTTGTTAATAACCTGAGAGCAAACCCGAAATTGCAATTTATTTTATTCTTATATTATAGTCTGCGTCATATATTCCTCTGTTGTTGAACACACTGTACATATATACACGTAGCGTGTTAAAAACGAATATTAAACGTAAACTACCTAATCTGTAAAAATATCAAGTGAATAAATGGGACAACGCGATATTTCCAACTGTGGTCTACATGCACATACATAAGTCAGATCTTTTAATACTGAAATATTTAAGTAAATCACTGTGGACCAACATCACGTTCGTTACACTGTACTTGGTTTAAAAGACTCCCAGAGCTTTGTTTCTTAATTCCACTTTTTTTTCTGGTAAACACACATGTCATGATAAGAACATAACGTACTATGTAGGTTATGCTGGAAAACACGAGGCACGAAATTCTTGAAGCACATTTTTGTACTGCATTCCGTCCTAAGTATAATAATACTTCCCCGTGGGTTAAGAAATTAAATAATAAATCGATTGCGACGCGAACTATATCTGTTTAACGTAAATGTACAATATTTAATTCATACGAGAGATAAATGTTTATGCATTTATACTAAATATTCTTTGTTTAAGATAAACATTAACTTAATTCGTAAATAAGAGTATTCACATGAAGAATATTATCCGTGCAACATAAATGTCATGAATTTAATTGCTACCCGAGATAGATGTTATTAGTCATTGTATTACTAATTATTGAATAGTAAATTATGTTCGAATTATTCAAATGATTGCAAAGTTCGTGGCAATCGACATATTAATCACTAGACTGCGGATCTTTATGCATTTATAACAAAATTGAGTAGATGAAATTCGAAATTGTCAGAAAATTTTAAGAATTCAAGATGTCAATCTATAATATCTGATCTATTAAAGTCATTAAGGGAAAAGATAACGTTCAATTTGGTTTCTATTTCTTTATGCAATATATCTTTATGCATTTATAACAAAATTGAGTAGATGAAATTCGAAATTGTTGGAAAATTTTAAACATTCAAGATGTCAATCTATAATATCTGATCTATTAAAGTCATTAAGGGAAAAGATAACGTTCAATTTGGTTTCTATTTCTTTATGCAATATATCTTTATGCATTTATAACAGAATTGAGTAGATGAAATTCAAAATTGTCGGAAAATTTTAAGAATTCAAGATGTCAATCTATAATGTCTGATCTATTAAAGTCATTAAGGGAAAAGATAACGTTCAATTTGGTTTCTATTTCTTTATGCAATATATCTTTATGCATTTATAACAAAATTGAGTAGATGAAATTCGAAATTGTCGGAAAATTTTAAACATTCAACATGTCAATCTATAATATCTGATCTATTAAAGTCATTAAGGGAGAAGATAACGTTCAATTTGGTTTCTATTTCTTTATGCAATATATCTTTATGCATTTATAACAAAATTGAGTAGATGAAATTCGAAATTGTCGGAAAATTTTAAGAATGCAAGATGTCAATCTATAATATCTGATCTATTAAAGTCATTAAGGGAAACGATAACGTTCAATTTGGTTTCTATTTCTTGCAATCGATACAGACAGTTTCTATTTTGCATAAAGATCCGCAGTTTATTAACCACTTTCTCGAAAGAGGTGTACAGGGTGTCTCAAAAATGTTCTATTTCCTTGAAAGGGTGATTGTGACGTCATTTGAAGTAACTTTTTCCTTTACGAAAACGTTCTCCACGGTTCCGTTAAAGGGTTTTTTAATTAAAAGTTTTAAAAAGAAAGAGTTTTAAAGAGTTTTTCAATTAACGAAGAAGTAGGACCAATCAGAGCTCGGTTACAGCGGACGGATTCCGGCGCGACGGGATCCCGCTAAGCGGGAACGTTGGCATTGGCCTATCCGAAACTCGTCCGCTGTAGCAGCGCTCTGATTGGCGCGCGTTTTTTTGTTCATAAAAAATTGCTCGCGCAGAGGAAACAGTTACTTCAAATGACATGAGCAATTACCCTTTTCAAGAGACCAGAACATTTTTGGGACACGCCCCATTTGACCCACGCGGTGTCTCGTCAGGAGATTGCGCGAGTTAAATGTAGCTCATAAATGTGATTTTAAGGACCAGTTCGTTCTTAATTGAGTAGTCAGCCTGTATTGTAGTAATTGTATATGAAGATTTCCAATTACTTTAAAGGATTATCAAAGGCAACGTAATTTTCGAGATGTGTCGATACGATTAAATACAAATCGTAACTTTGTAAGCAGAGAAATTTCTTCTATCGTTGATCACCGACATTCCTCGAGGAAGGAAACGAATGTTCTCATCTGGTTCGTTTTCTGACAACACGAGTTTCTCCGATCGTTTCCATTCCAACAACCACCCTTATTTAAACACTGGCAAATTAAATCCCGTGTTTCCGTCAGAAAGGAAATTATAATTCCCGCGAGAAATAAATGCTGAAATGTCTAGAAGGCGTAAAACTAGTGAAGAACCACGAGATCTCGCCAAACTAGTTACACCACCACCGATTTCCGCTGAACAGTTTACCTATACATAGCATAAATTCTGCGGCCGGAAAACCGTAGGAAAAACGGTGTCCATTAGCTTTCTACGAGACTGTTAATCGTCCGACGAAAGAAGTCTCAGACGCCGCGCGGAAGTTTATCGAGCGTGATCCCACGCGCGGATTAATTATACGGAATTATTTCTAGGGTTCTCCGGTTCCTCGTGTATCAGCGTTCGCCATCGTCTGACTTTGTAGCGAGCGAGAACTGCCGTTACAGCATGGTTGGTTCTCTAAACAGAGCCCGCGACACTGTGTATCTAAGAAGGATTGTCACTCTGTTGTAAATTAATGCAGCTGTCTGTAACAGTGATCGTGTTGCGACTCTTTAGTAGCTTTCATCGAGCGAGGAGAGACGAGTTCTCTATGCAAGTGGACTGGATTTATAGTTGGCAAGCGGTCAGGGGGTCCGCGTTTCGACTTGTGTCACTTGAAAGGGATTTTTAACACTTTGCACTCCGTTGTCCCCTCTGAGCAACCATTGCTGTACCATTATACAAACTATTGTTCATATTATTAAATATATTGGTATCTAATCAATTACTAAACATTTAGATATTGTATGAGCTATTATATCAATTTCATATCCATAAAAATTTAAAAATCATACGAAATGGAAATATTCTAGATCGGAAGAAATGTTTAATTTTCAAGTTAAAATAGTCTAATACCATTGGAAAGATCACACCTCCAGTTGTTTTTTGAAAGCAGGGTTAGGTCATCTTCATAGCGCGTTTTCGTCATAAAAATAATTGTTGAACCTGAGCGTAAGTCAACTGTACTTCATTTCCATTGTCTATTTTCTCCGAAGACTATATATCGACTACGATATAATATAATTTTATTTCGATTTATAAAGGAAATTTCAGAATCTTCATCAGGAGTCTGTCCCGTATTTTAACGAGTCACACTCGTCATGGAGATTTTAAACGAAGTCTGCCAAATATGAATGTCACGCGTTTCTTTTTAAACGAAATAAAATTTGATTCGTTTGTAATCGATATTTAAGCATTAAAATAAATGTATCCATACAAAAAATATAAATTTTCTTTTCTCTCTTCCGTCATTTTTCGGGATAAAGACGTTTTAATCACTGTAACTGTAAAGAAAATGATACTGCAATGGGTTAATGTGTCAATGCATGAAACTTTCACTTCGTATAAAAGTCCGTAGTCTATTTACTATAAAATATAAGAGAGAACCGAAATAAATAAATAAAGGAAGCTTTTCGCTGCAGATCGAAGTAGACGACCCAGGTGCCAAAGCTAATCTAAACCTCGATGGATTCTCGTCGAAGAAGAAACACGAGCTCCCGTAGTCGGTTTTTCCCGTGGTATCAATTAGTTAATTAATCGATGCTCGATACCGAGATACCCGGTCTTGGGGAATCGATGTCGGTGGTAATAGCAGGAGCGAGAAGGTCTTCCAGCGAGAGCTTGTTCCGTCTCGATGTGGAGGAGAGGCCCCGCGGGCACCGGGTTTTTTGTAATCCCGCCGAAAAGCCGGGAGGTTCCCAATGAGACCGGTCGTATATTATGTATCTTCGGATCTGTCGTCAAAGGGACGGCGAGGCGGCGGGGGCCATTTTTCAATATTACCGCGATAGATCATCCGGCAATAAAGGGATAATGCATCGAGATACCACCAATGAGGCTCAAGTCTGATTAGGCCAGCCGGAGTTTATCGACCCCCGCAGGAGGGAGGCAAAAGGATGATACATGCCGCGCTACCTTCCCCGTCCTTTCGTTTAGTCAAAGGTGCCGCCCACATCGATCTCTCCCATTCGTGTCTCATTGATTCTTCCAATCGTCTCGCCGCCCCACGCCATCAAATAATTGAGAACTAGCTTCGTTCGTTGTTGCCCTCTCGGAGAACAGCTTCACCAGAGGGGGAACACTTCTTCCCCTTTTGTGGGCTCGGGCTTCAATAAAATACTCGACGAGACTATCTCTCCAGACTTTCCCCGTGACCCATCCGAAGAATCTTACTGACCTGCACCCACCTTTCTCTGTTCACTCTGTTGGTTCAGCGAAACGAGGATTTAATTGAATGTCTCTCCCAGAACCGCTTCCGTTCCTCAAGCTGCTCCGCCATTGCTGTTCGAGGCAAATCTTTTATCGCTTTCCCGGATTTGTCAAATACAGTGGAACCTTGGTAACTCCAACTTAACCCCTTGTGCAGCCAACCAAAATGTACAGATTATTTAAAATCTTTTGTATTCAACATATTTGCACAAATTCTCATTTTAAGACTGTGAACAAATATGTTAGCGAGCAAAGAATGGACATTCGGAGAAATTTCGTAATGTTTTTAGAGGAACATCAACAAGTTGTTGAAAGACCCTCGTTCCCTATCATCGCCTAACTTTTCCTGAATTTTTAACATAACTCTTACACATACTTCAGCATTCTTCAAATTTTGTCTGTTGATTGCGAAAAATGAAAATTGATATGTTATACTTCTATGTTATTCATTGTAGTGGTATAAAATAATATCGAAAGTTCTTTGATTTTGACACAGATTTCGTCGGTTTGGCCCACTGTTCGTCGCGTCGGCGCACAGTGGAAAATTTGGACCCGAGTCGATTCAAAATCAATGAACTTTCGATAGAAATGAGGTAGAGCGATGAAATTTCTTTTTAAATTAAAGCTGAAACTTTGCAGAATATGGGAAAAATAGAGAGATTATGGTACGAACGTTTTTTAACCTTGAGAAAATTCGTTAAACATGTATAATTTTAAGAAATCGATTTTGCAATATCGTGAGGTCCTAGACAAATTTTGAGACCAGATTTGTAATCAGCGTGAAAAAATCTACGGGAAATGATGTACAGCATGTTCAAAAAAAAATTTTTCCGCGCGTGGTATTGGAAAAACCACAATTTTCTCGAAATTGTGAAAGTTCAACGAATTTTCTCAACGTTAAAAAACGTTCTTACCATAATCTCGCTATTTTTCCCATATTCTGCAAAGTTTCAGCTTTAATTTTCAAAAAATTTCATCACTCTACCTCATTTCTATCGAAAGTTCTTCGATTTTGTCTCCGATTAGGACGAAAGGTCCCACTGTGCGGCGCGGCGCGCGCAGGTACAACCAGAAGAGTGAAGTAAACGCATGTGTGCAGTAATACAGTGTTCCTTCTACATACCCCGCGAAGTATAGAACACGAAATAGGACTAATCCCTACAAAAATAATTATGGAGTTGGACACAGGGCCACGGACCAAGGATTCAAGAGCGAGTATACGCCTGATTTCCTGCTTTTTCCATCTGTAAACACTGTGGCGACATTGGCATAAAATAGGGATAGTGCGAAGCGGTTGATGGAGAAGGCGCTTCATACAATTGGTGGATTTGGTGAATCTGTAGCGTGCTGGAACAACAGATTGTCAGATGAACGGAATGGGGCGAAGCGAGCAACAAGACGCTCAAGTCCTTAACCGGCAGTCGTAAATCAATCGGGGAATTCGTCGATCGGATTCACGTGCACTTTGAGGAGATCCCCTGGCACGTGCGTAATACTGATAAATCAGGGGAACGATTAATCAAACTGTCCGCGCTCGCGAATTGCTATCGGATTAATTATTCAGCGCTGCGGGTTGCGTGCGTCTCCTTAGAGAATTTCAGCTCGTGCTTCTTCCCCCGACTCCATTCTTTTTCTACGCGAGGTGATAATGGAAGATTTTTACGATTGCTACCACAGCATTAAACACGTAAGCGAAATAAACGCAAAAGCACAGATGCGTGTTTCCAAATAAAAATTCATTGAAATTTTTCAACTACTTAATATTCCAAACATTATCAGATGAGAACAAACATTTTCTCTTTCTCGCTTCATATTGAAGCGTTGATATCGTTGATATTGTCGTAATGCTTACAATTGAATTATTACGTAATGCAGTTCAATCGAGTCGCCTAAAATTAACTTGACCATCTTAAATTCAACGATGTGCGATGCATTGAACTTCACGCGATCTTCAACGAGAAAATGAAACTTCGAAGTAACAGAAAGAATTACTTGTTTCGAACAGTATAGCATAGACAGGGAAAATAAAAGTAAATATTATCCGTTGGTTCAAGAAGATTAGTGTATACGCACAGTGGACAACCACTTATATTTATATACTTAATAAATCTTGTTTATTCGCCGGTTAAAAATTATATTTCACGCTTAACAGGTTGATTGCCGTGTCATCCATATTTGGGTAACGGAATTATTCGCACAGACTCGGAGATTCATTCCATCGCCGATAGATCGAGCGTACCACATGTATCTGCAAGATGCCGGATAATTGAAAGAGTAATTAATATCACGCATTTATACTTGACTATTTTATCGTATCAATAAACAAACCTGCTCCGATCTTATCTAACTTCTGGCGATGGAAAGACTGATTCGTTAGCAAAAAGAGCTAGAGAATCAGGAACCCTATTATCTTTATTAAGAATTAAGCCTTATACGAAGGTGTACATTTTTTTTCAACACTTCTTTAACGATGCAAGTGTACCTTGCTATCTCAAATAACCCAGAGATTTCATTACATTGATCAATAGAAGCCGCTCGAACTATTATAATCTAAATGTTTCCCTGGCGAGAGTACACTTCATTTCGAATGGTTCCTTTGAGTGCGGAGCAGAAGCTCAAAACCTTCATCATATTATTTGGCAATGTCCAGAATATGATTCAGAACGAGGACACTTGTTTGAACTGCTCCTCCTCAATCGTAAATACTACCCTTCCTATACATTATTAATTTTTTTCTAAGCGTGCGAGACATTACAGCGCTAATAATTATTTTTAACTTCTTGAAAAAATGTAAGATTAGGATAAATCCTAATCGTTTACCGTTTAGTGTCGTTGTATGCGTCAAATCTCGTAATCGAATTTTAAATCATTCCCGATGAGCTAGACTTGAAACTTTAAACATAAAAAATTTTTTTTTGAAAACTGCGTCTGGGAGAGAAAAAAATTGTAATATTAACCTCGCCGCGCGACGCTCTGTAGTACGCATATCATGTTCACATCACGTCATATCAGTTATTACTCCACAACGGGTTCCCACTCCAACTCATCCCCACCCCACTGACCCACTTCGCAGTATACTTCGCAGTACTTCGTAGTACTTCGCAGTACTTCGCACCGAAGGAGTTCAATGTGGTGTTCCGTTCAATCCAATTGAGGTCCATTTCGGACAATTTCCGACTCCATCAAGAGACGTCGTCTCACGGAGTCATCCCTCCATTCTATCTCGCGTATTTCCGTATTACATTTTTATATTAAATATTATATTAAAATGCACTAAAGAGGAGAAAATAATTTTTTTAGTCATAGGTGACTACACTGAGAAAAAAAATTGTTACTTCAATAACACGCGTGTTAGTGTAATTTTTTACTTCGATGAATATCAATGTATTCTTTTCAATAGTATGAAATTTAGAAGCAAATCGTGATGTATTTGAATTGTCTATCATGAAATGATTGAAAATAGTATTTGATTCAATACCGTATATTATTATTCGTAATATTTCTTTTTTCCCTTCAATCAGATATGTTGTTAAAAAAAATTTGAGAAATGTATCGATTTATACTGGAATTGGCTCGAGGCCATATCTTATTTTTTTGAAAACATTGATGGTCAAGCTATTGGCTTATATGATTGGCGGAAATGAGTTTTGCTATTTAAATTCAATAGTATTAAATATTAAAATAAGTTCATATGATATTGGCACTATTTAATAGTACATCTTATTGAATCAACATATATTTTTTTTGTTTCGACAGGATTTTTTCCTCAGTGTATAAATAAAAGCGTGGAGCGCCCGCAAAGATTACGCCAATATAGTTTAGCGTTCCACGCTTTTATCTATAGTTACTAATGCCTAAAAAAATTATTTTCTCCTTTTTAGTGCGTTTCAATATAAGCGTGGTCTTTATTTACGTTTATGAGGTGTAATTTGCATCGATCTATATGCAATAGAATCTAATTTCCATAGATCTATTATCTAGCGCTTTTGACTACTGCAAAACCCCGTCTTTGCATTACCGAAAAATGAGAAGGCACATCCCGCACTCTTCCAATCCTAGAAACTAGTCTCTACCCCCTTAATTTAACTTTATATAACGATATATATTTCTTTATAATTTGTAAAATGTTATACTAATGTTTGCTATATAATCCAGAAAAACGTGGTTTACGGCATCAATAAATAAATAATATTAAATTTCGGGTGGGTCGGCAATCGGCGGGTCAACGAAGAAGAAACAGAAGCGAAGGGTTCGAGAAGTCTGTCATCTGTCAAGTGATCGAGATCGAAAGGCGCGTCAAACCATTGTCCGCGGCTGCCATAAATCGAATAATCCCGCGGAAGGATTATCCGGGAGGCGGCGATGCACCGCGCACACTCAAATAAAATAATCTATTCAATTCTATATATCAGACATCGAGCGGAACGGGATCGCATTATAAACCGGCCATGAATAAAACGAGCTGGATTACATCGGCGATGCCTATTATGCCATCTTCAGCGAGGAGATAAATCGTTTCTGGATTCGCTGCTGGAATTGTCCGCCATGTGTGTCCATGTCCAGTCAGTCGATCGAAACGCACCGCGTGCGTTGGAATCTCCCAATCAACGACGACGGTCATCGAGTCCGTCGCTCGTTCCTTTTTTTTGTTCCCGGGCGTCGTTATTCCCGTCGATTGCGACGGGACCGATATCGGCACTACTTGAAACGTGTTGTGTATCGATATTTTATCCACTGTTGACTTCCATTCTGAATCCGATTCACTGTGGAACTCTTACTCCCCTAAACAGTATACACTAGGGTGACTCCTATTTTCGACATTTGAATTTTTTTATGGGATCCCCCATGATTGTTCCACTTGATTTAAAAAAATCTGCGCAAAGTTTGAACTCGATCAGATGACGAGAAAACGTGCCCCCACGCCCTTAAACATTAAAATAATGGATTGATTGCTCGTAGAATCGTTTTTCTCGAATATCTTCTAAATATTGACTGTATCGAAAAATACGTTTGACAAAACTTGTACATCTGGAGTTTCTCGTAACACAAACGTTTTTCGGAAAAGTTGAGGAAAATTTCAGACCAAAATCGAAACGTTTTTTTCTGAAATTTGAAAATTAAAGTGCATTTTCATTATCTTTTACCAATGTCCATTAATCATTAATACTTTTTTAAATTGTATATTACTTTGCAGAAAATTGCGTATATTTCCTTTGTTAGAAGTCAAAAAAATGTTCAGGGTTTTTTTTAATTAGTTGGTATAATTCTGGGGGGGGGGGGGTGTCGTGAGAAAATGTTGAACAAAATTTTCTTCAAGAATAAATAAGAACCACTCTAGTGTACACTGCTGGATTATATTCTCTTTTATAAACAATAACTTCTATTGAATATCCGTATTCCTAGTGTGTAACAAAATGTCTTTATACTTTAAGTAACAATAGAAGTACGAAACTATGAAACAATTGCAGAATGTCAACACAGTACTTTCACCTGGTAAAATAATTCAAGAAAACAGGAAAATGCTGAGTGCCTCCTGGTTCTTGCAACAGACGTAGATAAAGAATTTGTTCTGAAACTTTTCTTTCGCAAACTTTTATAAAATAGTCTACAAGAATGTTTACAAAGGTCTGCATTCGAATGAAAGACAGTACCCTATCAAGATGGCAAGGGCAGGTCTAAGTAGCTAGCGAAGGTTCTCTCGAATTCCAAGAAGCATCTTGGAAATGTATCAGCGTTCATTAGTAGCAGCATGAAAATTGGTTTTTTCTATTTTTGTCTCGTAGACGACGAGTCACTGTGAGGCGGTTCGTTTGTGCACCACTGACCTAGTAGACGATCATGACGAGTGACTCCAGAAGCAATCGATCAGGACGCTCGCGACCCTCGACCTTCCCAGGACCGAGATTCCTAAGGTTGTCAGGCGAGACGAGTCGAGATTAGACGAGACAGGGCTAGACTAGACGAGACTAGTCGAGATTAGACAAGACTGGACGAGACTGGATGGGGTCCCATGGAAATCACCGACACAGTTTTCACCGACTCCAGATTTGACCGAGAATAACTTTGACCGACAATGTCTTTAAGGGAGTAGACTCGTGTTTCCAGGATTGCAGGGGTGGGAGATGCGCCTTCTCATTTCTCGATAATGCAAAGATGCGCCTTTTGTCATTTCTCAAAAGCGCTGGATAAAAGATCGATCTACTGCCGCGATCGCCCTCAAAAGTCCTATTTTACTACGTATTTATTAGCTTGCTTTCTTGTTATTTATTTATATTAACTTGCCGTGTTGTTCTTGTATGCGTCGAATCTTGTAATCGAATTTTAAACCTCTTCCCATAGTCCAATCTTGCTGAAATTTAGTATACACACTTGCTTCCGATAACAATAAAAGTAGAAAATAAAATATATAATCAAAACTTTTTAAAAACCACGCTCATATTAAAATGCACTAAAACGGAGAAAATAATTTTTCTCCTGGTTCTCTATAATAATACTTTTCCCCAAAATTTTAAGCAATTCGAAATTTCTTCTGTTGTAAAATTAGTGTCGGAATAGATAGCAAAATTTAAATAAAATCATGACATTAGTGACTATAAAAATAAAAGCGTGGAGCGCTAAACTATATTAACGTAATCTTCGTGGGCGCTCCACGCTTTTGTCAGCACCGTCTTTAAAAACGATGTTCCCATGGGATAATACTGTCGTCGACTAAAATCGTTTGTCGGTTAAATTCGTCGACGGTGAAAGTCGTTGTCGGTTAAAGACGATGTCGGCCAAAGTTTTTGTCGGCCGCCGCGTGTTACATAATTTCTCTTTCGCGATATTGATTCGTTTGAAGTTTCGATCACTTATTCTTTAACAGAGTGCATTGATTAAATTGCATTATTTTTTTTATTCTTTCGAATTTGTTTCCATGACTTTTCTTCTAATTAAGGTATTTAATTCATATGTTTATTCAATAACACGAGAAGTTACCTTAAAATGGCAAAAAGTAATAGAACAGAATGGAAAATATGTTATTGGATAAATATTTGAATTTTAGCTTGCAATTTTAATTTACAAACGCTACGAACTTTTCGTTCCAACCCAATACATAAATCTTGTAGAACTGAATTAATGTATAAATTCAAATTTGTTGAAATTGTGGCATACGTCGTTTTTCCTGAGAACCACAGAATTATTGTCGGTGAAAACTATGTCGATGAAACCTGTATCGGTGATTTCCATGGGACCCGACTGGTAGATGAGAGACGAGACGCGAAGGCGTCACGACGGATCTTTCCGCGACGAGATAGGAGCGAGATTGTCGCGTCGCGTCGCGACGTCCGAGTAGAGGCCGACTCACCCCTCGGCCTCTCCCACAATCTCGCCGCTTATCGGTTGCATACCGCAGCCTTGTTATGCAATCAAACTCGAGTAAGAAGTGCCGGTAATGCTGACGGCTGGTCGCGCTCTCGCCTGTCACGAAGTCGAAGCCATGCTTGTGTGGTCCTTCGAATTAATCACCCGATGCCTACGTGCGCCTACGTTGCCTATGGTCTGGGTTAGAAGGACCGACCCGTAGGTCCATGGAGCCGTTCGACCATCGAGCTTTCCTCCATTGGTCGGTTTCAGCCGAACGCCCGTGAGCGTCGAAAGTTTACGAGGTCGATTAGCATAACAATCGGAACGACGAACCACATCCACCGCATCTCTAACCACTTGCCCACCCGTGTCCCATCGCGTTTTTTCCCCTTTTTTCTTTTTTCGAAAGTTATGGATTTTTCTTTGGAGCCGAGGTTTGTCGAGATCGTTACGGTGTACACTAATCATCGATATTCTGCTCGTGTCAGTGTAGTACGTCGTACTGTTGTGCAGAATTACAATTGAATTACTCCAGGAATTATAATTACAAAGTAATTTTGAATTACATTGTAATTCAGTTATATCGTAATTGATAATTCAGATCTTCATTCAATTAAAGTACAATGTAATTCGTAATTGCAATCGGAGTACAATTATAAAATACTTTGTAATTAAATTACAATGTAATTCGTAATTGCAATTGGAGTACAATTATGAAATACTTTGTAATTAAATTACAATGTAATTCGTAATTGCAATTGGAGTACAATTATAAAATACATTGTAATTAAATTACAATGTAATTCGTAATTGCAATTGGAGTACTTATTATAAAATATTATAATAATATTAAATATATTTTATAAAGTATTATAAAATACTTAATTATACGAAGTAAACTCCACAATCTACAATATTTACAAAACGTATTTTTTAAATTTTCAATATAGCCCACACATAAAAAAAGTTGTAAAATGCAATTTTTAGTATTTTTTTTCTACAATTCCGATCAATTGCAATTTTTGAAAAAATTTCTATTCACATCTTGTAGTAAACTAATTGCTCTAGCTTCCCAGAAAAGTTCAAATCGTATATAGTACAGTATTAAAAAAGTTAGCGTCTTTTTCAGAGTGTCCGAATATTAATCTGAGTAACATAGATACACGTGTAGGTTACACAAATTCACACTTTGCAAGATAGTTTAGAAAAAAGAAAATTAGTCAAGATTCTAATGAATCTGCTAGGCAGTTCATTGCATTCGTACGATGTTGTTAAACTTAATTAAGATCTGAATCTTGCTGAATTCCATCGCTGTATAAAAGAATCCGTACATGCAACATTTGCATATACATACACAGAAAGCTTCATACGATTTGCTTGTAATCAGTTACGCTGAATGCATTCACGCAAAGTGAACATGTTTAGTTCTGATTCTAACCGTATTAGTTTCTGGGTGATCTTCTATCAAGAAGTGTAATCTAAAACTTTAATATTAATTGCACATGTTATTAAGTATAACGATCAATTAGTGATAAGCAAATCCAACCAGCGTTTATTTTTGTAGCATATAATATCACGAACACAGAACTGGTTGGCCATGTGATCGCAGTTGCAAGTAACGATATACGACATGAACGATTTGTAGCTTGTTTAGCAACTTGGCTATCTCGTTAATCCTCGATTTTTTACCATATAGGTACATTTGCAAAAACTGATGGTCTCTAATTTTTAATCATTTCCTCCCTCCTGTTGTCAAATTCTGTGTATTATACCCATTTACACATTATTGACAAGGTCGAAAAAGTCGTACTACTATAAAAATTGTACATATTCGGTGAAGTAAAAAGTTCTGAGCGTTTTTCGCATTATAAATAAAGCGAAAAAACGCTCAGAACTTTTTACGTCACCTAATAATTACTTAACTTGCGAATTATACGTAACTACTACACTGTGGATCTTATGCATTCATAACAAGAATGAGTAGTCGAAATATAAAATAGTAATAATACTAGAAACTTTAAAGAATTCCAATATATTGTTCATAAGTCATCAAAATTATTAAGAGAAAAAATAAACGTCCATGCAACCTCCGTTTCTTGTAATCTTATTAGAATCCCTCTAAATTAGACTCTTTAATTCTTCCACAATTAATTTAAACTTTAAAATCCCTCTAAAATTAAGTCGAAAATATTGTTTACTATTTAAAAATTCCTATAAAATTAATTTATATTATACATCAAATCTTATATCAGATGATTGCATAAGTTCGTGCCCGATTTGAAAATAAAATTCAATGGTTAAATTTTCAAGAATAAAGTTTTATCAATGAATTATAATAGTCACCATTCTTTCCTAATTGTAGAAATTCCACAATGGTGACTTGCAGAGATTCTACAATTAGAAAAGAATGGTGACTATATAATTTTTTTTTACACTCCGCTATGCAATGCAGTTTGCAATATCTATGAAAATCGGGCACGAACTTATGCAATCATCTAATATAAATAAGTGAAAATTAAGCTTTTAGGTTCATAGGCAAACTATAGAAATCACGTTTTATATTGATATAATAAATATGTGAATGCTTAATTATTATTAGTTAATTGAATTAATCGCATAAAATTCGAAATTTGATGTGCTTCCGCACTGAATTATGATAATTTGTATAATATTTCACATGAACTCAAATTCTTCGGATTCCTTTAGTGAAAGTTGACTTTGAGGAAACGATAGTATTAATGAAACATTACCATGTGTTGAATTTTCATTGAGGGGTCAATTTGACTGGATCCATATAATCTGAAAGAGGAACAAGTATAATACGGATCACTGATCCACGTCGTGCCGACGCGAACATAAATCGTCCAGATTCCAGGATAACGTTCGTGGATAGGATCTCGGTGGACATTGTGTAGAAGAGATGGACTGGAGTAGAATTATTCTATCGTGTTCGGTATAACGCGCGCGGAATTCCTTGTCCACGTGACGAACGAAAAAGAAAATGGTCGACGAACGTTCATAAATGGGACAGTAGTGGGGATTCGAACGAGCGGAAGAGGGTTCTTCGAACGGTAGAAAGGAATACGTAATTCCCTTGCGTCCTTTTGCGTTCCATAAAATTACTAGATAACATCGCGGGCACTTAAACGGCCGACTGAAAGAAGAAAATATTCTACTTAAATCCACTGCTAATTGTAAATTAAAAAACGGAACGTTTACAGCCCTGTGCCACGACTCGTATTAAGTACCACCGCGGCCGCGAAAAGAACGTTGGATAAGATCGCTGTCCCCTACTGTGCCCTAGCGAATTACGGGCTTTCAGTATTCGACGAAAATTAGCGGTACGTCGGAACAGAGATTTATCAAATAAGTACAGTGGTCGAAATTTCTATAAAGTCATCTTCTTTTTCATAGATATTTTAAAAATATCTCCATTTTTGTTGATTTATCGAATCTGGTCTTGTGCCTTGTAGACACTCGGATAGAGGGACTGCGTACTCTAGACCGCTATGTTTACCATTTACGTTTTTTAAAATTTTTTTTTTGTGTGATGCAGAACACAAGTGCGAAGTTTCTATAAAGTCACTTAGTGTTTCTCTGTATTCTGAGCAGAGAACTACGGAGAACTGCGAATATTCTAAAAGTATTAGTTTTAGAACTCACAGAAATCCTGTTTGTTATAATTTGATTCACGTGTATGAGAATGCCGAGAGGAAAAGTACTAACAAGTGAAGAAAAAGCATCGATCGATGCTTATAAAGATATGGGTTGCTCTAATCGCGCAATTGCTAAGAAAACTAATCGGTCATATACTGTGATTAATGATTATATCAATTTACGTGAGAATTACGGAAAAAATCATCTTAAAGGTAGTAATAAAAAATAGTCAAAGAGACAACATTCAATATTAATGAAGTCTGCAGCTAAGGAAAGGAAAAATGCAGCACAATTTCGAGCTGAATTGGAGCTTCCAGTAACAACAAAACGTGTGCAACAACTTTTAAATTCTTCCGGACAAAAATACAACGTAAACCAGGCCTTAAAGAAGTACATAAACCGGCCCGTATTGATTTCGCACGGGCACAAAACACAGTGATTTTATAGAAATTTCGACCACTGTAGGTGCAATCTGCATTCTCTGCGTGCCATGCCCCACCGAATTGTCTGTTCCTAGCTGCTTTGGAGCAATACGTAGGTAGATTGGACTGGACTTCCCAGTTCGCCCGGGAACATTTGTGGAAATCAGCAGATCTGACTTCAGGGTTTAAATTGTAGAACATTCTCCCTTGGTTATCCGTGGTATCGAAGGAATTCGGAGTTTCATTAAAATCATAATTTAATGTAGCATACACTTCATCAAACAGTATATACTTCCTAGCGAGCATCTCTAAAAGCTGGGAAAACACCTTCAGTGAAGTAAGGGATTTCTGCGGGCTGCATTCCACTCAGAGTTGTAGAATTCCTATTCTGTAAAAATTGTTCTTCATTGCTATGAGAATACGAACTCTGCAGAAAAATACTTTATTATTACTTAGAATATGTACATCGTAAACGACGACCGATCGAAACATTATGGCGAACGAAACTTCATAAAACGTTTAACCGTAGATCGAGAGAATCGCTAGATATTATTAGTAAATAAATGCAATTTTCATTGTTATTCCGTGATGAATATTTTTCGAATTCTTTCTGCATGAATAATTTTTCATTTTCGATTAGACTTCGTAATAATTTTCTCTTTCCACACTGCATAAATTATGTACTGAAAATAATATCGAATAAATTCCTGTATGAACGTTTCTCAAAAGTTCCTCTGCGTATAGTTTTCCTATTTTATCATAATTACTAGGATATATATATATATATATATATATCTTAGAGATTCCAACAAATAATTAACCGAAGTCTTCAAAAGATAGAAGACTTATATACGCGACCGTGAAATGGATTTGTCGGATAACTGAATTACAGAAACGACGATATCCACCGCTCACGAGAAAATAGAAGCACTCGGCTAGCGATGGGATTAAGCTCAGCATGTGTCCAATGGTATCCATCGATGTCACATTCCGTATTATATTTAAGATTAATTTCGTTCAGTTAGATACCGACATAGATAAAAGCCAAATGGTCCGTTCCGCCTGTGAATTTGTTATTAGACATCGTTCAACTTTTATTGGAATTCGTAATTTTACTTGTAAATACCACGCGCGTAAATTCTGTCCATGTACAGAGCGTCCCAAAAATGTCGTACTTTGTAGAAAGGGGTGATTCTCGAGCTTAATTAAAGTAACTTTTCCCTTTGCAAAAATGTTCTCCGCGGCTTCATTTACGAGTTATTAGTTATTAAGAAAAAGTTGAAACGAAAGTTGCGTGGTATTATTGTGTCCACCAAACTATGTAAAGAAATGTTCGTAAATGCATTTAAAAAAATTTTTTGAGCAGTGAATACGTGACGATGATATGCTAAAAAAGTATTTGTATTTAAATAAATGACTTCAGAAATATAGGGTTTATTCACCGACACCTTTCTTATCGTACCGATTTTAATTGAATAAGTTTCCTTAATTACGTAGCGTACAAACGTTTGAATTTTATCATAATAAATAACAACAAAGTTCACAGTAGTTCTGAATAACGCAAGTAATTCCTGTTTATCTAATAAATCCTACAATTGATTCGTGATTTTAACTCTGCCAATGTCTGAAATATCTTGAAGTATCTGACGACACGTTTCTTATCGTACCGATTTCAATCGAACAAGTTCCTTAATTGCAAGTAAAACCGTACAGACGTTTGAATTTTATCGTAATAAATAACCACAAAGTTCACAGGAGTTCTGAATAACAATTAATTAAGGAGGTTCACGATCGTACTGTTTTGAAAATAGTAATAGTTTTCACAGCGCACTGGTTATCGGAAACGTTATCCTGGTTCAAACCCGAATCGAAACGTTTTATGCCTCGCTTTAGCTATATTTAGTGTAGAATTAGACAAATATTACTATGTTCTGAATAACGCAAGTAATTCCTGTTCATTTAATAAATCCTACAATTGAATCGTGATTTTGCTTATAGGGTCCGACTTGAGCAACGTTATCCTAATTAACGTTACTCTGCATATAGGTTACTCTGCATAGGTTTGGAATGCTTGAACGCATTTAAGCATCAGTCAGAAGATGGTCGCTGCTCGCGATGCGTTCGGTCCCATCGCTACGCTCGGCCGACAACTGTGACGATTTGCGTGCGCGGCCGACAGCACAAAAATAGTCGAAACGAGGTTAAAAAGGGAGCACTGTGACAGAGCAGACCGATCAGCTGAGTAAAAAGACATGGGAGAGGCGGCGAGCCGTGTCGGTCTCGCGCGTCGCGAAAAGTCGTCGCAATAAAATTGAGTTTATCGCCGCGGTGCGCAGAATGAGCCAAGTTCGATGCACCTGTTGCGGCTAATCGTCCCCCTAAGTGAACGTGCCACGTTCCTTCATGCACATAGACCGGTGTAAATAGGTGGTTTTTGTTGCCTAATGCGGCTGTCCCACTGGCCATCCTCTTTTCTCAAGGGACGGCCACGCTCCCACACGAATTCACCCAACTCTCTAGCGACGCCGCGCCGCTGTCGTGTACACACCGCGCCGCGCCGGGTCTACTTACACGCTTGTCCACTGGCTTTTCAGCAAGACGCTCAGCGAGACGCCAACGCAACAAAAACCACGCGCCGAGGCGTTCGCGAGCAAATCGAGTAATTGACGATCGCTGATCGGTAGGATCAAACGTTTTTTCTCGTATCGTGCGAGAGGAGTGTTTCCTCTTCTTCTTTTTCTCTGTCCCAGCCCTCGTCCACCCGCAGCCTTAATCGAGAACTGTAAAAGCTATAGTTAGAGTATCACTTTATACCAGGCTTTCACTACACTAGGTCAAAATGATAGATTCTAATACTTTTAATTCACGATTATCGAGAATTATTCAACTTTATCCCTTTCGGTATCTGTACAGGTTGATACTAGGAGCTGGGACAAGTTATTGGGTTGGCAAGAAAGTAATTTCGGTATTTTAAGCTGAAATAAAACGTGTTGGTAATGACCTTTGATGTTGAAGCAACATTAAATAAATAAATTTAAAAAAAAAACCGAATTTCTTTATTTAAGCGATGAACTTTAAATCAGTAAAATATTTTCTTATTTATCCTCTTAATCTACGATAATTATTATCTTAATCTACGTAATCTACTTATAATATTAAAGTTAAAAAAACGTGGTTCTCTAGAAAAATTAATTTTCTATCAACACTATACAATTTCAAAATAGAAGTGAACATACTTACTTCTTAAATTGTATAATAGATCAATGCTGTTTATGCTTAATGCTGTCAACGATGAACATATGCTGTTCCATAGTTTCGTAATACCGTCTAATTAATGGACTCACGGAAACGCTGAACAGGCACGGGCCGTACTATTGAACAGATCAATGAACGGAGCCACTGTTTTTGGCGTTCGAAAGCGAAAGCCGTACTTTCAGTTTCGTTGGCCTCGCTCGTTCACTCATTCATTGATTCCGTGTCCTCTACGACGCTCGCTGCGTAGAGTCATTGACACACGAAGCTCGACAGAAAATCTAAACCGAGTGGTTTTTCAATGGAACGATTATTGATGGATCATATATATCTAGGTGCACGGTACTGCACCAGCCAAGTTCTAGCACTACCTCCTTCTACACGAAATAATTTAGCCGTTTTTTAGAGGCTTATAAGTCGGCACTGGAGGCAGATGGAGAGATGTAATTTCGTACACTTGTTAAATAACGAACTTAACGTATAAAATATACACCAGGTTAAATAAAAATATGCTTAAGTCGTGGCTAGAGTGCGCATCTTTATGCAAAATAAAAATTGTCTGCATCGATTGCAAGGAATAGAAACCAAATTGAATGTTATCTCTTCCTTTAATAATTTTAATGGAGAAGAAATCATATATCTCGACATTTTCAATTTTTAAAATTTTTCAACCATTTTGAATTTCGTCTACCTAATTTTCCTATGAATGCATAAAGATCCGTTTTTGAGTACCAAAGATGTGATGAAAATTTCATGACCTTTAGATAACCTTGAGCACCAAAAGT